>CM073775.1:72197781-72340281 GCA_037158775.1 Hetaerina titia | reverse complement strand
CGAAGAGAAAATAAGTTAAATTACTAATTTAATAAAGTTTAATTAATATTAACCAATGTACATTAATGTATTATTTCTACCGAAAAATAAAGAATGAAATTATGTAAATGGAGTCCAAAGATTAAAAGTTAGATTTAGAACTTAAGTGTACTATGGAAGAGGAATATCAAGTAAAAATATTCAACGACCCGGAAATATGTTTACTTTTCACTCAGTGTAAACTTAAGTATATCAGAATAGGATTGTAGAGAATTACAACATTAACCATTCGAAGTATAATAGATTTTAAGAAATAAATCTCAGCGTTGGACCTATCAAAAGCAGCCGTAGTGAAGCACATATTTTGAGAAAATATAAAAATACCATTATTAATTTAAAACCTACCTTGAGTGAAATGGATGGAATGAAGTTGTGAAAAGATCATCAAACTCCAGATTTGCTCTTGGATTAAAAATTAAAATATTTGAGAAACGCAGTGGATTTATACCACACCATAGCTACGTTTTTTAGATGTAATCCCTCTCATTCGCGATGATTCATCATTTTTAGAAAGAATACTTTCTTGAGACGCCTCTATAAAAAAGTGAGCACCTACGCACTCTCAAGAGCATCTACCATCAACCGCGTTTCACTCACCCAGGCAGCTTCACCGACGCTCCCGCTGCCAATTTGCGAATCACACTTACGAGCTTCTCCGAAAAGGTAATGACGGCACCGAGAATGGGGGCGAAGGGCTGGAAGGTGAAGTAAACCAAGCGGAGATGAACTTGAGGGGGTGGAGAGAAGATAGCGTTCGGAAGCGTTGAAGAGGAGGGGGTAACACATATGAATGGGCTCGCGAATGAATGCAGGCTGGGAGAGGAATGTGACGCTGAAGAGAATGTATGCGTGAGTGGAGGACGTAGAGAGCCGAGGTGTTGATAACTCCTCCGTTGGCACGTCATGGCAACGAAACGACCTCTCCGACCCACCCGCTCACTCCCTCAAGCCCCCCAACCCTCCCAGGACGCACCCCATCCAGCCACCTCACCGCCCCTGTGGGAGGGAGTAGTTGTTAGGAGCACGCTCTGGCAAACATTCGGGGGAGGATGGCCAGGCGGCCGCGTAGGAGGCGAGGCGATGCCAAGGCGGGAAGAGGGGGACAGTCGGTCACTCACGGAGTCGGAGGAAGCAAGGACTGTTGAGGGCGGTAGGGGTGGTCAAGTTAGGGTATGAGGGACGGAGTGAAGGGATGGCGCTGTCGGGGGTGGGAGTGTTGGTTGGTGTGCGGGATCGAGACGATGGAACCCAGCGGCTTCCTGATCGGAGTGGAAAGGGAACCTGTAGAGGGAGAGGAGAGACGGTTACGTAGAATTGAGAGGTAGAGAGCACGGATGGATGGCAGTGAAAATGAATCGACTTCGAGGTTCGCTGCCATTCATTCACTTTATTCCTGCTTTAGGTCTGTTGACACACATAGTTCTTCCAGGACAAAAATGTCCATTCCTCTAAGAAATGAATGTTTTTCACGCTCTTTTGAAAGTTCGACTTTCAAAATTAAATCTGCATACATACATACCATCTTACACAGGCAATGCTGCAGAGATTTCCAAATATCTACGAATTTTTCATTCTTAAATTATAAGGCTATTGGAAAATTTACTATAAAATAGTTTCATAGATTTCTTTCTCTTTTCCTACTCCACAATTTTGAGATTATGTGAATTAAATTTTTTTCTCTACCTAATCAAAAGTTTTGTGCAGGAATATACTTTTTTCGTCTTCTTTTAAGTATAGAGAAACCGCCGATTAATCTGAGTATTTCCAAAGTCAAGTCGAAGTGAAATTTTATATACATAGGTGAGAGAAGGGCAAGGAGAACTGAAGTGTTGATCACTCTCCTCCGTTGGCACTTCATGTCAACGAAACGATCTCCCTGTCCCAAACGCCCACTCCCGCCCTCAATCGTTCATCTTTTGGGCAACAATATATTTCAACATCAATTTTAATTACTGTATTCCTCACCACAAGGTTTTGGCTGGAAACAAACTGACCACTGCTTCATTTATAAACGTTGCCATAGTAGATTCCTATTCCTTTACCTACAACCTGTCTCTCCCACCTAATCTCTTGCAATTTCTCATACCTTCTTTGTCCCTTGATTCTGTACAACAAGCCTATTCCTTTTCTCGGCGATCTGTCTCTCCCACCTAATCTCCTTCAATTTCTCATAATTTCTTGGTCCTTTGCTTCGGTCCAACAAGCCTATTTTTTCCCCTCTTACCCCCCCTTCCTTAACATAAATTCTTCTAACACAGTCTTAAACGTTCTATGTCAATAAAAGTGTTTTGTATCTACTTAATATCTACTGAGTTCTCTCAAAAAATTTCTCACCAATCGTATAATGCCTACCACTTCATTACTTTGTTCCCCTTTCCGTCAATTTCATTTCCTGCATCCTTCTCCACACTCAAATCTCAAAAACCTTTTAGATATATAAATCCAGGTGCTGACCAAGAATAGGTGGTATTTCTTTTGGCCAAAACCGAATCAGCACTAGCATCGACGTAGTAATGCATTCGCAAAGGATACATATGGGAAAAGAAAATCGAAAAGCGAAAAAAAATTCATTTAAACGAAAATTCTAAATGCTACTGTGGCTCAACTAATTGCAACAGCCCTACTAAATAATATCGCAATACTTTCATTAACACATCGCCATTTTCAATTTATATAGAAAAAGGTTAGGATAGTTATAAGCTTGTAGTGAATGGGTCTAGCATTGACGATTGGGATACGGCTACAAGGGAGGATGGAGTGAGGGTAGGCCGTTGGATGGGGTGGGGGGTGAGTTGCCGAGTAGAGGGGAAGGGGATAGTGGGCGGTCGGGCGCCCACGTATGTCATGGATACCTGGTCGGGTGATTGAATATTCACGGCGTGGGATGCTTTGAACAGTCCACAGCGGAGATCAGGAGGTAGAGCGCTGGGACCTGATGGGGTGAAATTCTGGATGAGAGCACTCTAGTTGGGATAAAGTTGCACAGGAGGAGGAATGGTGTGGGGCTGAGGGTTGATTGTCGAAAATGAGAAGAAAGTTCGGTTAGGCACGATAGGTTACTCCTACCCACAAACAAGGCGGTGCTACTAAGAAATCACGGACAACTAGTCAAGTCTCACCCGAAACGCGTTCCAAAGCTATTCCTGCCTGCTAACCCACGATATATTCTGGGCGCCATAGCTGAGAAGAAGTGACGCCGAATAATTACTATTGAGGTCCCAAATGAATCTGGTTTTAATAGTATTGATTCCATATGATCTAATACAGTTATGATTATTTGGCATGAAGGAGGTAAGGTTTGATATAATTTTATTAAAATATAAATTTATGCCCGAATTTGTTATCTGCATCAAATTGGATGTTGGTGATTATTCTGGTTTTATTTTTATTTTTCTTTAAATGTATACCCAAAATGTGATTCAAACCTGCAATTGTAAAGCTGAAATAAATTTTAATAAGTAGTTAAAAAAGTCAAAAATTTATTTTAAATTACAAATATTCATGCTAATCCAGAAAATCAACACATTATCAATACAAAGAGGGTTGCGGTGGTCTAGTGGGTAGAGCATTGGACTACTGACCGGAGGGTTCCGAGTTCGATTCCCGGGCAAGGCACTATGGGCACCTGTAGCTCCACCCAAGCTAGTTGGTTTTTCGGGTACCAGATCTTTCTGGGAAACCATAACCGGCACAGGGAAAGGAACTGGCCCACCTACCCTGATGTGTGAATATTCACACATCAGGGTAGGTGGGCCGTCGGGCTTGGTACATGGGTGAGCTCTACCATCACCTACTAAACCGATCTTTGGGTTGAATACTGTGTTTATGGTTTTATCGTTTAAAACGAAATATCTGAAGTAATTGTAGTTTCAATACTATTAAAAGCATCTTCAGTAAATATGCCCATAACCCTTTTATACATTGTGTATTTCATTTGTGGAGAGTGGTAATTTCAAACCCATGCCATGCTCTAAATTTTATTTTGAACACAAAATCGATTATATACATAAACCATTTGGCCGGGTTAGCATGAGCTCCGATTAATATTATCGAAACTTTAATTAATTAATATAAATTAATGCATGAAAAATAATGTCAGCAGAACATTTTGAAGTTTTCTGAAAAGGGAAATAATTAAATGAATTTCAACGCGTGATTAGGCTGGATAAATAAATAGAAAGGCCCAGAACATGGGTTAGCTTAAAGAAGTAGATGTAAGCATATTGGTTGAGAAAAAAGATTTAGAAGATATAAAGAATTCTAAGCATAATAAAAAAATGGTTCCTTCAAATATGCATTCTAAATAATTTCTGGAATTTGATAATTATAAGGAGAAATTACCCAAGAATAATATAACTAAAGGCAGTAACTCTGAATTAAGCTTGGATTTTTCATTAATGTGTAACAATCATCATTCTTCCCGGAAAAAAATTTGTTATATTTACAGATAGATTATATTAATAAGTTACAATTGATTAGAAAGTTATGTATTATATGTCCATACTCTTTATTATTGTATTATATGCTGTTTTATACACTACATGACACTTAACATTCAAATGAACAACTTAAGCGTGAAGGTCGTACTACTAAGGACAAATTCAAGCCTGCCCAAGAATCACAGTACTGTTAGTTGAGCGAACTACGTACTTTCAATGGTGTTTTTAGGTAATCTCGAAAACAGATGGAATCTCTTCCAAAGTTCTATGTAAAAAAGTCATCTGTTTATGCCATGATATCCATCTATCCCGGTGAATTATATTCCAGATGGCACACGAAAAGAAGAAGCAACTCTTCAAGTTTTTATGGCCGTTAATCTCTCTTTTGATCTAACCTTTGGAAATAGTTTCTCGTTCTCATAATTCCATTGACGTCCATCGAAGGCTCTTGTAATTTGGATCCACCTACAAGGTATGGCCTGTCTTCAATTTCTGGAAACGGGCATTATCTATCAGAATTCTATCTCTTTATCATTATTTTTTTACGCTCTGGTTGAACTCCTTCAAAGTACCTAATCGAAACTTTTACCAGCCGGAACGCGCTCAAGCGAGATTGATAACCTGGGACGCTTCAATTTTCTCGTTCGAGAAAAGGAAGGTAGAAGAGAGAATTTTTGTAAGATATATGTTAATATAATTACGAAATGAAACATTTTTGGCGGTCATAAGAAAAGTTTCAAAAGAGGGACGAAATGTGACAAAATAAGAAACACCACAACAGAACGGCATTTAAATAAATTTCATCGGAGGAGATGGCTAGAAGGAGGTGATCACAATTGAGATCAAAATATTGAAAGAGGAAATTTCACAGAAGAAGAGTTCACATCAGGAAAGGTTTGTCTGCGGGTTGAGCGATCCATCATCCAAAACTATGAATTTTACAAATCATAGCCCGCATCAAGCCTTTTTCAATCGTGTTTAAATATACTAAAATGCAAAATTCCCCAACCATTTTTGTCAGCTAGAAAAACTGAAAAAAATACATTCTAAATCTATTCTAACGTTCTAAGTCCGAGAAGAAAATTTTTAAAGTAGGTCGGTTAGCGTTGAGATGAATACGATAAATACTCGTATGGGTATCCTACGCTAATGCTACGAAGTCAACATATGGGAAAATAACCACACATTTTTACGGTGTACAACCGTCAGCAAAGCTAGGGCCATCAGGTTCTCTAGTACCTAAGCTAATAGAGGATCTCAAACAGAAGGGATTGTGGAGAAATTATCTCCATTATACTAGAGAGAGGCTCACGAGGCTTTGGCGTAAGTGAGGTTGCAGGAAGGAGGGGGAGGGTTTGAGTGTCAGGCTTTGCAGTCCTTGTCAAACATCATTGACCGTGATGGAGGTTATTACTGAGCGTAACCGAACTAGCGGTGTAATCTGAAAGCAGTCTCGAGTACTAAGAGTCATATTATAAAGTTTCAACAGATTGGAAATTATTTTTATTTTAACTAGAATCCTTCGCAAATTGATTTTTACAGTCCGGAAATAACTCTAATATACCACCCAAGTTGAGTGAATAAATGCTATAAAGGGTTTAATGGTCCGTGATCAAGGATAGTTAAAATTTTTTAAGCTGGGGTCCTTTAAGAATTTTGTAAATAAGTTTTACTCTAAGTGACATGTGAATATTACAGATTAATATTTCTAGGAAAGGAATTGTTGAACACAGAATCTACTCATTGAAAAGAATAACTGCTGATATTTTCAACGCAGACGTAGGGGTAATATTTTTTTAAATTTTCATATCAATGGATTGCGTACCGTGGACTCAACAATGATGTTCAATATTGAAGTCGAAAAACATCATTACAGTTCCTAGATTACAATTCTGATTACATTCTAAGATATATTATGGGAGTTGAGCTCATTTGCGTCAGAGCAAATAATTCGTGGCCGCGGATAATCTGTTGGGGGTAGCATGTTTTTAGGTAATTGAGAAAGGTTGGAGAGAAACTCGGCGTCGCCATTAACATACCCACAAGGAAAAGTTTTTTAAAAAATTTAACGTTCCACCCAACAGATCGCGTACTTCATTAAAGTGCTCTTCAAGAAGCACCACAAGTATATATTAGGATTCCGTTGAAATATTCGTCGTCCACGGGAATTTGGACCAGTGCCTTCGGGATGAGTTCTTAATACAGCAGTCATCGTATTCTCCCAGGTTCCAATTATGAAGCAAGCTTATCGTGATGAAATAATTTTATACATACACGATTGACTAGCACAGGAAAAGTAGACAAAAGTAAACTTCAGGATAAGATAGCATTCAAAGAGATGATTGCGATAAAAGATAAAAAAATATGGTGTGCAAAATAATGAGGACAAACAAGAACTTCACAGTATAGTAATTTGCCTGAACTATAAATTCTTAGTTCATACTAAGCTGTGCATAGCTCGTAGGAATAACGAATAACGGAAGGTGTCTTCTCCAATATTATTCTCGGGCTTATTGAAGACTTTTGTAAAATACACTTACATGTGTTATTTTAGTGAATGAAAGTTAAGAGAAAACCCCTCTAGCATTAGGTGTCCTGAACTTAAGACGATGAAGTCAAAAGTTTGTTAATACAACACATGTTGGTCATAAGAGATTATACGAGGATCATCCGGAAAGTAGTACCCGTTCGTGAAATAAAGACACAAAAGTAAATATTAACAAACATAAAAAATTTTATTTGAAAGAGGATACTTTAAACTACTTCTCAACATAATCTCCAAGCAAATTAAGGCATTTGTCATAACGTGTGACAAGTTTCTGTATTCCTGCTGCATAGTCCTTCGCCGCCAGCTCATTGAGATACAGGGTAACTCCTTCTTTAAGTTCTTCATCGCTGTCAAATCTTTTTCCTGCCAAAAAGTCTTTAAGCTTTGTAAAGAGATGAAAATCTGAAGGGGCCAAGTCCGGGCTATACGGTGGATGGTCGAAAGTTTCCCATTTGAATTGCTGCAAAAGTTTTTGTGTTATCCCAGCTGCATGAGGTCTGGCATTGTCATGAACGAGAATGACACCAGTAGACAATAGACCTCGCCGCCGATTTTGTATTGCCCGCCGTAATTTCTTTAATGTTTCACAATACGCATTGGCAGTAATAGTGTCTCCACGGGCCATAAAATCAATAAGCAATACACCTCGTCGATCCCAGAAAATGGTTGCCATGAGTTTCCTGGTGGACAGAACTGTCTTGAATTTTTTTGGTTTGTTTGGTGAATGAGCTTGAAGCCACTCCATTGACTGTCGTTTACTCTCAGGTGATGCATAACAAACCCATGTTTCGTCACCAGTAATTATGCGAGTCAAGAAAGAGTCTCCTTCATCAGAATAACGTCCCAAAAACGTCAGTGCTGCAGCCATACGCTTGGTTTTGTGCTCATCTGTAAGCATGCGAGGGACCCATCTTGCACAAATTTTTGCATAATGCAGATGGTGTTTAACAATTTCATGAACAATTGTTCGAGAAACATTGGGAAAATGCTCACAGATGTCATCAATTGTGACGCGCCGATCGTTCCTCACGAATTCGTCAACTGAGCTCACCAGTTGGTCTGTAATGACAGACGGTCTCCCCGAACGCTCATCGTCGTGTGTGTTCCCCCTCCCCATGTTGAAGTTGCGACACCACCGCCAAACAGACGACTCGTCCATTACATTGTCTCCATACACCTCCTTTAATTGGCGATGAATATCACATGGGCGAACGTTTCTTGCATTGAGGAATTTAATCACTGCCCTCACTTCACAACTGGCGGCGTTCTCAATTTTTTTAAACATTGTAAACAATCACAGAAACAACACAGGCAATGCTAGCGTCACGCAACTTGGCTCAGAGAAGGCAGACAAGCCACTGAAGCTATCTGACCTCGTCCAGCGGCTACTCGCGTCGTCAGCACTTCATGCGGCACGAACGGGTACTACTTTCCGGATGACCCTCGTAGAAGTCAGTAGAAAAGGATAGTAAACTTCACCCTTACATTTACTGTAAGTGGAAAACAGTAAAAGAACTAATCATATAGGAAGGGAGGTGCAAAATTAAGGAGTTGGGGAAGAGTGAACGGTTCAGAATGTATGGTTTAGACGTAGTAAGTTGGTATCCACTTGAGAGGGAATGAAAAATTATTAGTCCTTGGGATGACTTTGATGCTGTTTGTGAAGGTGTTCCTATGAGTATGTTTTGATTGAGAAACTTTTCCGGTTCTAACTATGCCAGATACCAAAACCAAGGTGCACATATAGTCATCGATTTTAAATTCAAAATAAAAACCAAAAACACAGTAATAAACCCGAAGTTCGTTTTGGTAGATGATGGTAGAGTTCACCCAGATGGTATTTAATTAACATATGTTAAACTGAAGATTTTGGGTAATAGATTTAGAAATGTTTCTTTATGTATTTTATGTCTATAATCACACAAATAAATATTGAGAGCCAATAAATTAATTCATATAATGGAAATGAAAAAGTGAAATGAAATTAGATTTCCAACCATCTAAATAAGCATACTCCATGATAATTTATAAGGAAGAATAATCCTATAGCTTCCAGTATAAATTTACCAATGACATTCTCTCGCAATTTACGTTGCCTTCAATTTTTGACTAAACGGAGAATATCCTAGACACGATAAATAGAAATTGATTGAGGAAAGCAAAAGTTTCATTGAACTCGGTAGAAGGTATGTCTACGGTATACATGTGAAAATAGGTTTCCTACGAAATGCAACACCATGATATAATATTTAGTACTTCAGTTCAATTAACAACCTTGTTGATGAACCCATGTTCATATCTGACATTCAGACACTAGGAACCAAACCGTCTCCAATGTTGAGGTTGTGTTTCTGTTCATGATGCGGTGTAAAAAGATTCAAGAGAGACGAGATGGGCGAAGCAGTGCGCGAGAAACGGTGGATGAGAAATGAGGGATGTTGCGAGGGCGTTCAGGGGAGCGTGCAGAAGGCATACGGGGTTGTAGGTTGGGGAGTCGGGCCGGCGAACGGGAAATCGCGAACGAGGGTTGGCGCGAGGTGGAAAGCATCCCTCCGTGCGCTTACCTTTCCCTTTTACTCCCTCTTTTTCCTCCCCCTTCTTCCTCCCGTACTCCTCATCCCTCCTCAAATCCCATGGGAACACGGGAGCGAATCACATGTATAAACAAATATGGCAATCAACTGCGGCGATTTGCCTTTGTGGTCCGTTAGTTTCTCACGATATGTGTGTTTCACGTCGATGGATAACCGCCGGAAATTGTAGCTCAGTGGCAGGATCACTGGCTCTCTCTTTCACTTCATTTTTCACTCTCACTTTGTATTATTTCCAGAGTTAGAGACTCGTGAGTGGGACATTCTATCAAATGGCAATGGAGTGCCGGAGGTATATATGGATTTGAGTCTATCGTAAAATTTTGCTTTCAAGCGATTCGCTAAATTTTAATCTAATGATTTTTAGTCACTGAGCGTATCAATGTACATGACTTAAATAGCATTTCTCTTTTTTTTATTTCTAATAATAATACTAAGTAATAGAGAATTGAATTACTGATCGGTGGACCCAGGTTCGAGTCCTAGACACTCCTATGAGCACCCTAACTTCACCCGAGCTGTGTGATTTTTCGGTTACCTTATCTTCCTCGGAAACCATACCTTCCTCGTTATTCTTATATCCTTTATCGTTCGTGGAAAAAAATGCACCTTAAATCTATCTGTTATATCTTTAAAATATTTCATTGTTCTAAAGTTAACATATTTCATTGTTATAAATTTAACATATTTCATTCTATTGGCATGACCTCTCCTACCGTAGTACGATGAGTATAATAACACATTTTCAACATCACTGCTAAAGAGACATCCGTCCAATTTATGCCAGAGATTAAATATCTAATTTAACCTTCGCTCCGTGAATGATTTACAGCCTGACGTCTCTATTATTTTGGATACGCTAAGTTTATCATAACAAAAATAAAATATTTCAAAAATCTAGCTCTTCTACGCTGCATGCAATCCAATTTGGTAAATAATCCAACTTCGTGAGAATTTCATATGCTAGAAGCATATTTTAAATGAGGCCTAACAAGGGAGACATAACATTTCTCTTTGACCTTTGTGTCCCATTTACCCAGTACTCTTCTAATAAACCAAAACATTTTGTTAGAATGTCCACTTATTCTCCGTATGTTACACAACCGGGAGAGGAGGTGAGTGGGGGTAAAGTCTAAGTAATTAATTGAGTTTACACATTCCATTTCGGTATTCCCGACGCAGTAGGCGTTCTGGAGGGAATTTTTATTTTTCTAATACATCACTACACACATTTAAAGTTTGATTCTAATCTCTAAAGGTCTCAAATGTATTGTATAGCATTAAGGTCATCTAATAAAGATGTCGTGTTGCAAATTATAGCATAGTAATACATTGGTATTAGGATGGAAGCCACTAGTTTACCTTGAGGGTTAAATTTACTGCGTACATTTGAAGCAGGTTACTCATCTGAGGATGTTTAAGACATATTACAGACCGCGAATTACTATGGTAGATCAGATCACCAATGAAAAATTAGGGATATCCATTTTATAACGGATAGATTTATGTAGTCGTTTTTTCCTCGAACCTTTAGAGATCAAAATAGATCTTACAGCAATCACGTAGGAGATAATTAGAATTGGTAGCGAAAATATTTGTCGATATCCTTCACGTTTCTGCCTGAATTTTATTCTTTTTGTTAATAAGACCCATCTTTTTAACAGGTCTACTCTATGATTTAAATATACGTATCCTGGTATTGAATATTGCTGCATGTAATAACTTCCTTTCCTGTAATTAAAATGTATCGCCCCACGTCCCTATGGCGGCTTGTGGGGTATGTTTTAGATGTTAAGTACGTTCTCGTGGTAAAAACCGAAATTTTTGTGCGGCGTAGATACCCTCTCCCTTGATCTCCCCTCCTCGACCCCACTTGGTCCCAAAACAAACGCGAAAAATTTATTCAATGCCTTCGTTCATTGGAGACCCTCTTTCTTGCATGAGCCCTCGACGTTCATCACGGTTATTACCCCCAGAATAATATTCATCATTTGTCTCGTTCCAGAAGAATAAACTCGTCGTCTATTTCAATCTCGCGCTCATGCTCACCAATCCGTTATAGACTTCGCGTCTCCATCCGCTCATCGGTAGCCTTCGCCTCCTTTTCGTGATACGCTATCACCTTCCCTGCACGCTTACCCTCAACCCCATTAGTGCCCCTCACCCCCATCCCAGAAATCCTTCTTGCACTCTCCTAATCTTTCGATCCCCGCCATTAATTATCTCCGTATCAAGACTCCACGGATCAACGTATTACTCTAGCCATTGTATTTTCGGAATAATATGGAATGATCCGAGTGAAGATCTCGGTCACAGTGAATAATAATTTTTACGCTTTGAAATTGAAGTAATGTAATGCCATTCGCGGATAACTCCGTTAAAGTTGCTGAGGTAGCATCTCCCGAAGTACTTTGAATTAGTTAAAGCATACGTTAAATCATATATTACTCCACACATCATATACAAAGGCATGGAAATCGCATTATGCTAACCTCAAATTAATTTTGAATACTTAGTATGGGTCATTATGATGGTGCAACTTTTATTTTATTAAAAAAGTTACATTATCATGTCTTGTGTACTAATAACACTAAACACCGCCAATAGAATTATCTTGTTTTATGAGCGACAGAAATGCTAACCTACTCACCCGTCTTGCTTTGCAAAAATATGCATTCAGGTTAGGCAGGTAGGTTCTTTTTTTCATTTATGATCAGCGGTAGTCAATTTCATCAGGAAGCTTCAATATAGTCGCATTAAACTGCACTCTAATTGGCTTATAATGTCTAATCCAAAATTGGCATAAGTAAAATTAACGATAATAGAAATTATAATAAAATAAACTGAATGATAAAATTTCTCATAATACGTTGTTTGCTCTTCCTATTTTGTAGTGATATTAGCTATTCTTGTGGTGGAAAGTATATTTGGAAAATATACTCTTACATCAATTATACATCTTGTGGTGGAAAGCATATTTGGAAAATACTGTAATAACTCTTACATCAATTATACAATTCCGTTATGATTGATTTAAAACTAAAATGACATAATCTTCGATAAACACACCTACTAAAGAAACACAATAAATTATTAAACTTATGGAAGAGATAATCGTGAATTCAAATATTTGTTTGTACCGTTAAAGTTACATTTAACCGAATTTATAATTTCATAATTATTCATAACTGAACCACTTCATGTCATAAGATTAATTTTATTATTTTACTATTAAAATTGAATATGGTAGCATAAAAATTTGTTATAAAGTATTTCTAATAATTATTTAAGTCAAAAATATAGTATTAATTTATTCTGATTATCCAACGCTTATTCGAGATAGAATGTTTAAGAAAACAAAATCTATCTCACTATTAAAATTAATACTTATCCCAATATTTTAGCGAAAAATGTTAAAACAAAAATTAGGCATGATATAGATATGTAAATGAATTTTACCTCATCGTCTTGTCTTTGCTATTTCATTTTAATTTAAGTCCAAAGTTGTTTAGAATCAGAATTAATGTTCGTTAAGCGTTCCTAATGGCTGGGTAAGAAGAATATTTTTATGTATGTCCAAAGTTTGAATCAATCACATTTAATTAGGAAAAAAATGTACCATTCCTTACTCAAAAGCTGTAGTTAAACAGTTTTTACCATCAATGGACTTTACCATATCCAAAGACCGACGTAATATTTCATATCAAACGTACAATTCTGATTTGATTGAGAAACACTGTCCATGTAGTTAGCATTCCATACCTTTGTTACATTTTATTTAACATTTTCGCGAATTCTAGGGAAGTAGTCGGGAAAATATTGTAAACCATAAAAGTACGTGAGATAAATCGCTTTTTAGAAATCATTCCCCGAATTCACCATTTGGAAAACATTGCTCGCATCAATAAAAGACCCAAAAGTGGGAATTGCGGCTGAACAAATACTCATCCGGCGCTAAAGTCTGCGTGAACAATACGAAAGGAAACGGTTCGAAGTAACTAAATTTGAGTCCTGAAAAAAAAAGCATTTTTAATTCACAGATGTATTGTCATCCACTTTGAAATGCAACGCCGTCGATTATTCCGTAAATTGAGAGTGAGTTAAGCAATCAGGGGATGCGCGGAGAGCAAGAGAGATAGGAGAGGGGAGAATAAGGGGATGAAAGAAAGCAACATCCCTTTTCCCTTCATCCCACACACCTACGAGGACCATAGCCCAACTTCTTCACTCTAAACAACCTCTTTTCCCCCCACCCCAAAGGAATCCCATTCCTCACCGCCACATTCTTTTTTCCATCACGGTTCCGTCGATAAAACCTCAGTCATAGTGGACGTCTTTAGTAAAGTGGAAAGGGAGCAAACTGGGAAGGGGAGCGGAATAGCCGTGGATTGAGGAGAGATGGATCGCTTGGATCACGAGATGGTCGGTAGTAAGTGGGTAGGTGTGTAGGCAGGAGGTGGATATAGGCTTGAGGAGATGAGGCAGGAAGAGGGATGAAGAGAGAGATAGTGATGTCGAGGATGAGAGAAGAGTCGGGAGAGGATAGTTGGAAATCTAAATTCCAAAAGTTTAATTGAGAGCGGCCTCACGGGATGGAAAAAGGGGTGATGTTGGTCGGTGTGGTGACGGCGGCGACGGGGCGGGGAAGAGATTTCCCCGGGCGAAGGAGGGAGGGTGTCTAGGCGGTGTGAGAAAGAGAGGATTGGGGAGGGAGAGAGGGGTTGAGCGGGTCAAAGCAGGACCGATGGGGGAAGGAGGCGACCGTTTCTGGGCGTAGATGATGGGGACGAAGACAGAATGAGAAAGTCATGGAGGATGAGAGGACGACGAAAAATTATGAAAGCGAAGGAAGAGGCCAAACAGCGGCCCTAGCATAATGGCTTTTACTTTTTAATCGTTCATTGAGAAGGTGAGGAACACAAAGCGTGGGAGAGTTCTGGGAGGTTTTATGTTTTTTGCAGTGCAACACAAAAACGTATAAAACAGCGACAAACAAAGATGAAACCTATTTATTAGGAAATACAGCAGGATCATTTTGAAAGATTCTGTTTAAGTGTATTTATTAGTTTACCAACCTACCTCGTCAAGAGTACATAATTGGCCGTAAGCTCAGCACATTAAGTAACTTTTAAAAATCGTAAGAAAACCGATTACCTGGCTTAGTACTGCGTAAAATCTACGATAACTTCAGGCATGCTTCGGGTTCCATTAAATTGTGGCCCACATTCTGGCTTCCATTGTAAGAAAAAGGAAATCATATAAGACTATTTGCATATTTGAGCACGAATGAAATACAAATATGCAAAAAATGTGAAGTAAAAAGGATATGTAATTACAAAGAGATCATTTAAGACCAATTGTTTAATCTCGATCCTTTTTTAACTGTTTTTCGGTTTTCTCAACGTCCACAGAAATGAAGGCGCTAACCCGGTTATGATCCTAGAAGATTTCAATCAACAGATACTCAGGGAAAGCGCGAGATCTTTCCTAACGTGTTAATCTTTCAGATCGTAAATAATAGCTTCAAAAAACCATAAAAAATGAACCATTGTTATATAAAAACACAAAGAAAGGACACGCGCACACACACACACACATACATATATATATATATATATATATATATATATATATATATATATATATATATATATATATATATATATATATATATATATATATATATATATATATATAGATGAGGCGGAAGTACTCACGAGAGCAATATAACTTTTGGACGGCACAATAGAACACAGAATAAAACAGATAACACGTAAAAGGACACTCACACTGTAGATGATTTAAGCTTTCGGCCTACTCCGAGGCCTTCTTCAGGTCAGACCTGAAGAAGGCCTCGGAGACCCATATATATATATATATATATATATATATATATATATATATATATATATATATATATATATATATATGCGGGTAGCGGTGGTCTAGTGGGTAGAGCGTTGGACTACTGACCGAAGGGTCCCAGGTTCGATTCCCGGGCAAGGCACTTTGGGCACCTGCAGCTCCACCCAAGCTAGTTGATTTTTCGGGTACCAGATCTTCCTGGGAAACCATAACCGGCACAGGGAAAGGAACTGGCCCCCCTACCCTGATGTGTGAATATTCACACGCCGTCGGGCTTGGTACATGGGTGAGCTCTACCATCACCTACTAAACCGACCTTCGGGTTGATTACTGTGTTTATGGTTTATATATATATATATATATATATATATATATATATATATATATATATATATATATATATATATATATATATATATATATATGTATGTATGTATAGTTTTAACATTTAGACGGCATGGCCGTCATCATCAGAAATATTTTTATATCCTGGTATTTGTTCGTCGTTTAGTAGGGGGGCCAGTTCATTTCCCTGGGCCAGTTATGGTTTCCCAGGAATACCTGGTACCCGAAAAACGACATTGCATGGGTGGAGCTGGATGTGCCCATAGAGGCTTGTCCGGGAATCGTAACCGGGCCTTCTGGCCTGTAGTCCAACACTCAACTCCCTGTACTACCACGATCCGCAGGTATACACGAAACATATATATAAATAGAAAAATGACTTTTTTGTGAAAATGTCACGGACGTGAAAACAAATGTAAATGCTAGGCATAAACATAGAAACACACATAAAAGAGAAACTCACTGGGATTCGAATTTTCGGTGGTCTGGCCGCCTTCCTCATGAAGAGGAAGGGACAGGACAGTTCTGTGTTCTGTTTCTGTTTATGTCTACTAGTGTTAACTTGTTAATTCCATTCACATTAGTTATATATGTATATATATGTGTGTATATATATATATATATATATATATATATATATATATATATATATATATAATTAGGTTAAGATCGGATGAACTCAATTATCAAATAAATATTTTCTAGCTTCAAATAAAACTCCATCCAGCCATCTACTCTACATCAGGTCTCTCTTCATCTCTGTGAACTTCTTTTATGATGTTAAGTGTTTTGGATCGTATTGGTCCAAAACACTTCCAAGATATGTAAACTGTACTACCTGCTCTATTTGCCCCCCCCGCTATTTTAATGTTTAGCTTTGCCTTTTTCTTCCTGGAAAATCGCATAACCTGTTTTTTTAACATTGATTCTCATCCCATATCTATCGCACTGAACATCCAATTCACTCAGCAATGCTTGCAACCCCTTGGCTGACTGAGCAACTAATCCTTTGGCCATCAGCAAACCTAACCGATTTTACGAATTCCCCTCGGACTTTTATTCCCACCTCCAATTCTTCCCATGCCTCATTAATCATTTCCTACACATATACGTTGAACAGCACCGGGGACAGTGGGCAACCCTGCCTTACACCTCTTCCTAACACTGCCTATCCGGACTCTCCGTTCCTCACTCGCACCTGAGCAGTCTGATATATGTACCGGTTGTGGATCAGTCTCCTGTCCCTCCAATCCATTCCTATTTTGTGTAATATACTGATTAGTTTTTCCCAATTCACTTCATCAAACGCTTTTTCGAAATCTACGAAACAGGCAAATACTTCCTGATTTTATTCTATATTCCTCTCGATTAGTGAGCTCATTACTGCAGTGGCATCACGCGTACCTCTTCCTTTCCTAAACCCAAATTGATCATCCCCTAAGTAATCATTTGCCTTACTCTCTATCCTTTTGTTGATGATCCTGAGAATAACTTTAACTGCGTGGGATATCAAATATATATATATATATATATATATATATATATATATATATATATATATATATATATATATACACATTCAAACACGAAATACCGCCATATGGCGAATATGGCGAATTCCGGTCCCGGTCGAGGAAAATATTTTTACATTCGTGATCTGCTCACATCCGCCATCCCCACCTCTCTTGTGTTCGTCCTTTATGTGTTCCTTTACCATTTTCCTTATCTCTATTTCAATATATATATATATATATATATATATATATATATATATATATATATATATACATACATATGTGTGTGTGTGTAATTAAACACGTAAATATATATGCCATTAAATTGGTATTTGAAGTTAAATGAGCTTAGATTAGAGGATCATGGAAGATTACGGGTGGACGAAGATAGGTTAGATGTGTATGCAGAGAATAAATGCAAAATATTTAGGGGAAAAAAGGCTATTGAAGGCTCTATTTTACTGTTTTATATAGATACTGTCCGTTTAATACTTTATTAAGAGAAATAGAGATGATTTCTGAAGTATTTATGCTTCTATGCAATTAGTTATATTTTCAAAATTTTTCAACGATCAATATATTTTTAAAAATAGCGAAAGGATTAAGAATCATACTTTTCCATCAAATTGTATGACAAATGCAGGGAATAAATACACGACTGATGTCAACATTGTTACTAAAAACATAATAATTCGGAAATAAAGCTACTTAATGAAGGACTTAGCTAAATAAAAGGTAATTCGGTCAAGTTTTGAAATAAATACCATAATAAGCTGAAAAAATTGTTACTATAAATATGTCAGAATTTTATCATAGTCAAATATGAATAATTTTGCAATTAAAAACGTCAGATATGCTCACAGATGGGTTAATATGATCCAGAGGTTATACTAAACTCTGGGATCAACCACAGTTTTTAATGATTAATATTTGTGCCTGGGAACTGAAACTGACGATTGTATTATCCCAGCCCAAAACAATGTGGAAAAAACATGGAAATCTATATACTCAAGGAAAAAAGAGTTCAATGAAAAATACACATGGCTTAGCGCAGTCATTATTCATAATTTCAGCAAGACACTTAGAGTTATAGGTCTTCCATGGTGACTAATTAATAGAAAAGAATCTCTATCTTCAAGATTTTTGAGAGAAAGGTAGTTCAAAAATTGAATTTTGCATCTTTAAAGTCGTGCAGATGAACAAAAAAAATGCCTAAAAGACTGTGAAGAGATGATATTTTCATTTCACATTGTATTCATCAGTTTTATTAAAAAGAAGGTAAACCTGACGGTGATATAGCTGAATACCATTGAAATAATAAAGTTACAGTTTGTTGTTGATACATAAGTTAAGATTATATTTATTGATTAATGTAATTTGGATTGGATAGATAAATATATTGCATAGATTTTTGGAAACCCATGATGTACTGCTTTAAATCGATTAATGGAAAATCGAATAAAAAATCTCTAAGAAAAGAAATTAATGAATTCATAACCCGTCTCTCATTTCTCTTACTTCCTCCCGAATAATTTTCTGCTGGATTGACACACTCAGCTGAAAATAAAATCATCTAATTACGAAAAGCGGTGGAAATATTATATATTGATCAGTGGAGCAGCTAATTGCTCCCTTGGTGGCTATTTATGAACAGTTCTTTGACGCCAGAACATCTAAGACCTTAAATAGAAAGAAGGTTCTCCTATCCCTACAAATTCTCCCCGTGCCCAATATAATGAAATGTAGTTTCTTCAACATCTAGTAATTTTCTTATTAGAACATTTAATTTATTTTACTGCATTATTTGTGTAATGAAATCCATAAGTTTCGCACACAGAACTCAGTTACGCAGAATATGCTGTAACAGCCTCCGAAGGAGAATAGAAGTTAACAACTTCCTGGCAATTTTCTGTTGAGTGAATGGAACCCTGTAGAAGCGAAGTCCATCTTCCTCCGACTAACTTGGTCGTCTATCTTCGCTCTTTCCATGCTTTGCGGTTCGTGCTAGGAGGCACGGGAGGGCCGTGGACCAGAGTCTTTGCGCGCATCCAGTTGGTAACCCGCTCCTGTCATTTTAACACATCTGCTCCGATTTCGTTCGCACGGGAAACTTTCGCAGAGAGATAAGAGGTGAGGAGGTCACGCCTATAGGATGGATTCGCACCCCACACACTCCATATCACCCTCTGCTCCCTGTCAAACACACAAACATATAATTAATCCGGAGAGATCTTGAGTTGAACGAGAAAACTTGCCCTGGGTCAGCGATTCTGATTTCGTGCTACGCCGCTGTAACCACTCCTAATTAATTTTGACATGAGATGTGGGATAGGACTTTCCGTGGAACTGATCTTACTGCGACCCCGCGTTTTTTTCCAGACTTACGCGATTCCTCTAGGCCATGTGCCTACCTATCGCATCAACTCTGCATCTCTAACTATCCCTCAATCTCTCAAGTTTGGAAGTCATATTTACTGTTTACAAGTCCCACTTACGTAACCTGATTCACATATTTCACGTAGAGCTGGTCAGAAAAGACACGAATCGTACAACCTTTATGATGTGAATGTGTTTTTTCTCGCCTCAATGGCTTTGAGGCGAGATTTTTTGCTCACCACTCAATGGCTTTGGTAATGGTTTTTTTGCTCACCCCACCATCATGAGATAAGAGATCTGCGGATTTTTACTCCTTCTTGACTATATTCTGTGCTGCTCTCGCTTCTTGTTACTACTAATGCTTTTCTTTCCGAGTACTTGATATAACAACGAGCTAAAACCCAAGAAAACGTGCTTGGCATGCAAAAGTACTAGAATTAGGAAAGGAATCAGCATAACAATCCATCGGCGTATGCGTTTGTTAGAAAAGGGTTACGCAAGTTATAGATGGCAAACAAATCTCCAGTTAACAAAGAGTTATAAATTATTCAATGATTCATTGAATAATTCACTTAATTCTATTAAGTTATTGTTAAGTAAATAGTTTCAAACATTATTCTTTTCCTTTTTCAGCGACGCTTCTAATGAATCGCATGCTACGGTTTTGTTTGCAAATCTGTATTATCTGATTTCCTTTACAAAGAATACCAAATATTATTTCCACAGCAACTGAATGATTGACAGGACTCGACTCCGAAATTCGAAAAGCTTTTAAATCTATGAAATACTTTATTATGTGCGAAATACTTTATTGTGACGTGAAATATAAAAAAATACTTTATTGGATATTCAGGAAATCTCTTGAAATGAATGACTTATTTTTTCAATGTCACCATCGATAGTTCAGTCGATTGTTTTTGTTGTCGGTTTACACGAGTTTCCTCAGCAATATTAATAAAAGTTAAAAATTGCAATGTAAAGCAAAAGATCGTTTTACAAAGGTAATAAAGACTCTCTCTCTCAGTTTTATTGCGCTTATTGGAACTCGTCGGCGGTTTCGGAAACATGAGACGATGAATTAATTGCTGGTACAATTCCAACTCTCTCAATTTCGCTCAAATGAAGACTTGACTGTCCTTCGAAACTCTACGCTGCCCGTCCACCGTGACTCCGCACTGACCTCACTCCAGGCCACATCCCATTACCTCTTGAACCCTAAAAAAACCACCTCCACCCCCACTCGCTTTCCCATTTGTAACAACTTCGAACATCTTCCTCATCCCAGTCACTGCACAGCTCAGCCTCGTCCTTTCCGCATTCCCTTCGACCCGCTTATTTCCCTCCACTTCTCTCCAAGGCCACACTTACCCTCGTCTATCCATCATGCCACCAAACCACATACACACGTGCACACACACAAACCAAAGCCTTCCCCAACTACCATCACCCATCCATCCTCGCCGTCTCTCCAACTCCGTCCTAACCCCCTCCTCGCCTTCCCTCTAGAGATGTATTTTCAGTTGCCAAATTGGCCAAATAAAGCACAATATTCTATAGGGATGAATAGATTAGACGAATTAGAGTGATGTTTTTTTCAGAAATAGCACGAATAGAATTTCATATTTGATTATTTAAAGAATAAAAGAATTGTGAAATTTTATGAGACATCACACTATTTACATTATATAATAATTTAAATTAAATAATTCTTTAGTTTGGAGAATGAAAACTTATGATTTTATTGAAGTATAAACCTAGAATGAAGATGCCAGGCAACTTTTTTGAGTATAAAACATTGCAGTTTATTTTTATTTGTCATAAAAATAAGCTGATCACGTCAATTAGACTTCGGTGTGATTTTATTACAGAATGAAAGATCAGTTTTTAAAGTCACAGAAGGAAATGGGAAAGAATATATTCCTGAAAAAGAAATAAATACTGAAGTCAATTTTGTATATGTTTGGAGATATCTTTTCTCACCAATACCTAAACTGATTTTAGGATTGACAAACAGAAAAAAACTAATACGTAGAGGATAGTTAAAGCTATTGTACTGGTGCATTACATTGAACGATATTATCGTCTAGTTTGTTGAACCCATGGACGCAATTTGATAATTTCCCAAAATTTTAGAGCCATTATTATATTAACTTTCAAAATAGCAGGGAAAGGCATACATATTTACCAAGTAGTGAAAACGATTTAATATTATTATTTAGCTAGAGAAATGTCATTATATTAAAAATAGCAAAAATTGATAAAAAATAGAAAAATAGTCGTCAGAAATATTTTTCCGTGTGAAAAAGGTTATAATGTACTTTAACCAAAAAATTGAAAAGCTTCTGAAGTATTTAGTAGTGTAATTAGGATTAGTGATAATAACATTACCATTACCTTTCTGGGAAAAATTATGAGAAATATATGACTAATGAACGATGGAAATTAAACTTGTGTTAATCACTCGTGATATATGTAGTAAAGAGACGAATCGGTGGCAACATGAAGCAGTGGCTTCTTTCAGTTTAATGTGCCTTCTCGGTATGTTTTCTAATGATCACATGAAGCCATAGTCGCCATATGTTTTTCTCAAGGATACCTTTGAGAATATGACATCGTAAGTTCCCTCTGTGTGTGAGGATAAAAGATGTACCATTCGACTCATCAACTGTAATGTTTAGATTGCATAAAATGCACCAATCAGTGAAGGAATGCCTTAAGTATTCTGACTCTCGTTTTGAAGTATATTGAAATGAAAAATAGCCTACATCGAATAAGGTAGGTAGAAAATAATTGAAAATGAAAAATTATTCTAAGGATTTACACCTATTTTTGGATTTACGTCATGAGAAATATAATGATATTCTTTATTTTCGAGATTTAGATGTTTTAATATGTTTGTAGGAAAATATATTTTATCCGTGGCGTGTTTTTCAAAATAAAATTTTTCACAAAAATGCTTGCTCTCCTGATTACCTATTCTCACTCAGGCGAATTCCTTCCTTCCCACTCCGAGCCCTTTTGGTCGGAGAGATATCGTTTGGGTGCCGAGAACTTGGCGTGACAGGGAGAAGCCGATTGTTTGTAGCGGTCACAGGGTGTTTTGGCGGCGACGGATGTCGTCTCACCTTTTGGCACTGCTGTCAAACTCCGTCTTTTGCGTTGAGTAACCGCCTTACCGTTATCCTCCGCCAGCCTCGTCTTTAACCCCTTCCTTCTATTACAAACCGGCCCTCATACCACTTTCGGCTCCCCCCCCCCGGGCTGCTCCTTGCCCGGTACTACTCGAAAACACACCATCCATTCGACCAGCGCACGCTAGTTCCTCGGACTGTCACCAAACCTTCCTCCCACAATATTTCTACCAACAAAGACTTGCTCTACTTCTGGTATATTCCAACAAAACTTTCTCGTAGGGGGAAGGGCGAGGAAACACAACGGTGACAGTAACCGCTTTCGTAACATCGACTCCTTTACCCATCTAAACCACATTGTTTCCGCGACAGGAAATTCAGGTTTCTGCTGCAAGAATGAGATGGAGGTTTTAGTTTGATGTGTCCTGTGGAGCCCACAGGTAGGAGACGAGTGAATGTTGGACCCTTTTTCTCCGAATAAGTTATGATTAACTTGAAACCTGAGTTATGATTGGTATTTCTTATGCTCCGATGACGACTGTACAGATCTCGAATATCGCCGACTTCATTAATAGGTATCTGAACATATGGATTTTCGGCCGTGGAGGGTATAGGCGGGAATAATGAGCTGCCAACTTCGTTCTCCAATGAATTGAAATTTCAAGGTTTAATACGGGATGATATCTAAGGGATTAATTGAGGGTTCAAGGAATGATAAGTTTATTTCCCAAAGGCACCTGCTATAGGGACGAACTACTTTTTTGATGAACATCTCCCTTGTTCTGAGAACATAATGACTAAAGCTTTCACACACCTCCAAATATTTGGCAATGCTTCCAAAACTGCCATACAGGTGAAAATACATTGTCTTATCCCTTCCTCCTCTTTACTGCAAAATAAATCATTATAAAATCATAAAATAAATCATTATTTTTAACTCTAATTTTAAAAAGTATGTATATAATTATCAATTATTATACAGAAAAAATTTCATTCATATATCTCGGTAATGTTTTAGTAATAATTACTTATAAACGATACCTCAACGTATTTATTACTTAATCTTTTTCATTGCTACTCCAAAACTCCAGGCAAGTAATTGTGAATACGACCCAAAGCCGTTGGTGCACCGTTTATTCTAATACTAAGAGTATACTAATACTCTACCCTTCTTCTGGCTTTGCCTCTAATACCACTGTGATCCAATGCTGAGTCCCTCCACTATATTGTGTCATAACTGTTAGATCCAATTATCCCAGCTAACATGTTAATTCATGAACTGAATTTATTTGTATTGCAAAATTCCTTCTCCATTTCTTATGTTTCAACTTTTCTAACTTTCCTGTCTTTACCATCGTCCTAACATTCCAAGTTCGCATTCTATTAGTTGCAATCGTCTTCAATGTATTCTGTTCTTGTCAATTTCGCTTTGCAATAATCTTGTGCAGTGATGAAATGGGATTTCTTACCTCTCCCACATCATTAAACACACTCACACCAGCGAGCAGTGCCATTTATTACAGGATAAATTGTCACATATGTGTCTATTATATTAGGTGCATTGAGGAGAATGTTAAGAAGATACAAAAACGAAAAATACTGGAAAAAATACGGAAAGAATAATTTAACAAAGAATCGAGAAAAAAATTATAGAGATATTTAAGGTAGGACATTTTGGATTAAGAAATCAAGCTATACAAAACCACCAATGAGAAGAGAATGCAGAAATACCACATAACCTATTTTGCATTCTGGAGAATCTGCAAACTGGGAAGAAAATTAATAACAAGGGCTAAATTACGGCGCTACTAACTTAAAGGAAGTTTTAATAAACAGCAAATTCAGGATAAACAGACTTTGTAAAGGGTGCAGGTGGCAGTGAATACTTGGGTGATCTGAATTTTCAGACCTCAACGTGAAGATAGCAGCACTTTTCAACTAAATTTGGGGAATGCATTTATGGAAAAAATTGATTAGCGAGCTGTGGTTAAGAATATGTTTTTGAAAGGCAATACACCTATGCAAATTAAACATGGGTTGGACGCTATGTTAGGTTGCTTTGCTACTCATTTGCGAGCGTGACATTTTGGAGAACTGAATTAAAAACTAGTTGCACCGGCTTGGCATGTGATGAGCGTTTGGGAAGGCCAAAAACTGTGACAGCCACTGATACCATCGGAAAGGTTCACCGATCGGTACTGGGGACCGTTGAGTTAAGGTTATAGAGGTAGCAGAGGTTATGGTCATAATGGTAACGTTTGTTATATATTGACTGAAGAATGAGACCTGCGCATTAGGTGTTATCCGCGAGTTAGGTACCACGATTGCTCCGTTTGGACCAAAAGTGTATTCAAACAAACAAACCCAAGGCCTATTGGAACGGTTTAAGCCAGCACCTCAGAGTTTTTGTGCCGTTTAAAATCTTAAGATGAAACTTGGATCCAACGTTACACTTCTGATACGGAATGATAATGAAAACAGCGGGCTGCCAAGGATGAACCTGTGACGATAAAGGCAAATGCAGTACCATCAGCCGGGAAGGTGATGGTAAATGTTACTTAGGGATAGTCACGGTATTGTGATAATCGGTTAGGCTTCAATCGTGATTTTGGGTAAAGCAAAAAATAAAGTAAATATAGGAAAAAGTAAAATCATGGTGATTTATTATCGTCATCAAGTTTTACGTAACGTGTACTTGAAAAAGCAATGGGTGAGATCAAAGAAATGATAATGGGTGGTTTACGAATTCTTAAAGAAATGATAGGTATGCTGCGAATCGTGTACTATATTGCAAGACTTGCAGTCTGGAAGACAGAGGACATTACAAGGTTGCCAGCATTGCAATGAAAAAGCAAAATCACATGAGGAACAACTTTAAAACCTAGTTAATACTCTGCAGCCTAAAGAGCGATGATAATCTCTAGGAAAATGTCGGTATTGATTTGAAGAAGTGGAGGAGCTTCCCTTAATGACAATATCCCTAGCAATGTAAGCGGAAATAGAGATATTAGGAGTAGAATAAAAAATGCAAATAATATTCTTTTCACGGGTGCGAAACCTCAGCGATAGAGCTGCAGGAAAGAAATTGGAGGCTTTTGAAATGTGGTGCTATAGAGAAACATTGAAATTAAATTGAATAGACAGAAAATCAAACGAAGAAGTAGTTTGTAATGTACGTAGACGAAGAGCCAGTCCTATGTAATGCCCCAAAAAGAATTAGAAGAAAATTAAAATACAACCTTATGTTGATTATACATTTTATATTAAGCTTATTAAACACCATAATTAGTATTGCCAATACACTCATTGTTAAACCAAATTTTAAAGCCAAAAAATAGGATTTTATAAAGAAAGTCCTAGAATGAACCTTTAGAGGCAGATAATGAAAAACGCTAGAAGCCATAGAGGAATAAAGATATTGATAGGTTTCAGGATAGTTTGAAGAACAACCTTCAACTTGATAACCCATGATGATGATCTTTACATTAATAGACATAAAGCAGACGACTTTAAAGCTGTCTATCAGAGGAACAGACATTAGTCATTACCTTTCCTCTGACTTTTAGCATAGATAAGGCATACCCTTATCTATGTGGAATTCTTAAGTTTCTCTTTTCATTATGTTAAGTCGATTCCATGAAGTCACGCCCGAGACAACGAATTATACTTTAATATAGGGCTCTATATTGAATAACCATGATTCAATTGGCCAACGGATATTCCACAGCTCTAAAGAACAACGGAATGCGCCAGCCTAGCTTCAAATTTTCAGTCCATTGGGAGGCACGGGCAATAATAGATAAAATATTTGGCCAAAAAAATTAATTTTTATCACAATTCGTATAATGCTAAATTTATTTTTTAAGACGGTTCTACTTCATAACAATGTAATCGGTCTCATTAAGGCTGTATTATTGTCAAACAAAGTGATCATGATGAAGTTGCAACAACTTGCAGATTATATGTTTGACCTTTTTCTAAGAGCCTACAAACACTGTGAATTCGTAAAATAATGATTTACATGAACAGTCGTATTATAGATGAAGATTTGACTTCCTGGAAATTAATTCTTCCTGTAGGAAACTAAAATAAATACAAACATATCACTGCTACACGCACGTATTTAAATGTAATCTCACTTAGGAAATCAATATTTGAGTAACTTACTGTATCTTATTTATATAAACGGCTGGAATAATGTGTCATTCGCACACGAAATGAGATAATTTCATTGAAAGGTACATGATAACTGATGTAAGCATGCGGATTTACGGAAGGGGTCACATAATGCTCATGTAAATAAATATTTTTATCAATTTTATCATTTAAGAGCATGTTAAATTTTATACTCCATAGCAGCACACATTAAGAAAATAACTTGTAAAGTAGTACCGTGCGTTTTACACAAACAATAAAACCCGTTTCCAGACGAATACGACAGTCACGGGATGCATTTTAAAATGTATGAAGATTTACGCGTTTTTGTTTCACGGCAGATGATATATACGGAAAAGTAACAGCACTTTTTTAAGTCAAATGAAACTGGTTGAGTGGTTTTCCCTTCCATAATGGACTTTTTTCCCTAAAATATGCTACGTACCAACTATCGAAGTGGCACACATTACCAAGCCGTGTGTCACTCGTGACACTAAAATAGTAGGGCCCCGCTGGAGAAGTAATGGATCTTGGAAAATGCACTTTGGAATAACAGCAATTCATTAATTCGAAAGAAGGTAATTGTTCTATGAAATTATCTGATGAATTTAAATAATTTTTTATTTTTTGACTGTTAATATGGACGAAGTATACGTCAAATGTGAAAAGAGAAACTGTGTTACATAAATGAGGGCAATTCAATTTCAATCTATCTGAGAGTGCATTTAACTAAATAAATACATATCAAAAAGAAAATATTTATGTAATATATATGTATACATATATATTTATATATTACTATACGAATGTAATATATAATCTACCGATTAAGGTGGGATTTTGGATGGACACAACTATCAAATAAATATTTTTTAACTTCAAGCAAAACCCAATCCAGCAATCTAATCTGCATCAGGTCCCTCTTCATCTCTGTGTACTTCTTTCCTCCCTTCATCCCGTCAACATCCTTATCCTGCTCCTGCCCTTTCCTCGTTTGCTTAAAATTCGCCCCTCTATTACCGTTTTTAACATTCCACTTCCGCTCAGTACCCTATTCATCCATTTTTCCTGTCTCCATAGGATTTTTCTCACAAACCCCTCTCCTAACCCACCATCACCAGTACTTCCTCATTTGTTTTCCTTTCGGTCCATTTCACCTTCTTCATTCTTCTCCACACCCAAATTTCAAAAGCCTCCTATCTACGTCTATCCTCTTGCTTCAGCGACCACATTACGCTCCATATCAGAGTTTTTACCAGTCTTTTCTTAACCCTCTACTCAACGTCCCCGTCATCAACTCCCTCCTCCTTGAGAAAGCCTCCTTGCCTAGCGCAATTCTTCTCCTTACGTCCCTACTACTTTGACCGTATTGGTCCAAAACACTCCCGAGATATGTAAACTATTCTACCTGCTCTATTTTTCCCCGCTTATTTTAATATTTACCTTAGCCTTTTTCTTTCTGGAAAATCGCATAACCTTTGTTTTATTAATATTGATTCTCATCCCATATTTATCGCACTGAACCTCCAATTCACTCAGCAATGCTTCCAAACCCTTGGCTGACTGAGCAACTAATGCTTGGTCATCAGCAAACCTAACCGATTTTACCAATTCCCCTCCGACTTTCATTCCTAAGCGTGGACTGAAAAGTTTCCGATCTAACAAAGATACAAGATAAATTTTCTGAGTTCGGAAACGAATAATACCACCCAAGTATATTTGGGCATCATGATATCAAAGTTATAATTTATAAAAAGAGATAATATACTTTTTTGTAAGGATAGTTGCAAAAGATATTCTACGTATAATCCAATAAATTTGATTTTAATTTATTGACAAGCATAAACGATTGTCATCAATTTTGCTTAATAAATAAAACACTTATAAGATATTTAAATGGCATACCTAAGGAAAATTTCAAAAAAGGACTTCAAATATGGAACCCATTGAGGGATGTACGTTAAATTATATATTTTGAAATACTATGAAGTAAGGTTGCTTTAATTTCTGTTTTAAAAGTAAATAATTTGATAAAAATCATATTTTTCGTGAAAATGAAGTTATAAAATGATATCTATCAAATAATTCCCAAATGTAGAGTGTTTAAAAATATACTTCTTATTTAAGTAGTGTCAAACCTGGTACTGTATCTCAAAATAACATTTATTTACATAATACGGACTACAATATATATATATATATATATATATATATATATATATATGTTTCACTTGGAGAGAGTTATGTTAATTTATCCTCATGATGACCAAGTTTTGCGTTTTGAAACTAAGGTGATATAAAGCAAATTTCTGCTTCTGGTAAACACTCATCGCTATTAATACATAAATATCACACCAGACCAGGTCAACTGTGCTTACTGTACACACGATCACGTATATAGCTCATATTTAAATTTTAATACGTTTATGGGAAAAGATGTGTGGTGGCTGAAATGCCCTCAAAACACCTAAGACTTTTATCTCACATTAGGAAGTTGGAAAATATGATAAGATAGTTAAATTATATGCTTTATTTCTTTAAGATCTTCTATTGTATTTTTCGAACTCATTTAGATCAGTCTCACTATTAACACATGAATTCAGGAAAATTCCAATAGCAGACTTTATCTCGTGAAAACTGCCACGAACAACATAAATTATTAATATTTAAAATCAAAATTCGGTAATATCTCTACTATTAAGCGCTAATTTTTTGGTTTAATACAAAATGTCCTCTTTTTAATCTAGGTTAAAATTAAGGCCTTAAAATGCCTAGCATATCTAAACTCAATTCTGCAATTTCCCCACGTGACGATAAACCAGGCCAGAAGACAAACTTTGATAAATATTATTTCATTTTTCATCTGTGACTACAAAAAACCTCTAATTACATACAACGATGCAAAAGAATGATGCTTAAGTTCCAGTTAAAATTCGTCAAAGAAACAGATACTTCAGAAACTTCTACAGGAATAAAGACCTAATTTGGCGAATAAAATGATTACCCATTAAACTTAAGAAAATATTGGAAATGGAAATATAATTACCACTGTAATTTAACAATTTCTGATTTGTTTTTTCAGATCCATTCTGTCAGAATAACCTACGATGATCCCACTTGATAAATTTGGTTTTTGCTGCAAAGTCGATGGTTTTTTAATGAAAATAATTATTGACCATTCCATGCTTAGCCTAAATCTATCGAGTACGTGCAATGGCTTCAGAATGTTTGATTGCCCTTTGAATATGGAGATAAACTTCGATATATGCCACACACCTTTCGAAAACCCAGATGTGAATATATAGCGGTCGTAATCCAAGCAAGTAGAAGCCATCCAAGGGCATAACGTTTTAATGTAGAGAAATCTACGAACTATTAAGATGCTGCTCAGCGTGACGCCTAGCACTTAACTGCCAAATAATAGGCGGCCATTTACCCAGATAATTGGTCAACATTCCACTGAATTCAAATGGAGTATGCATTTCTGATTAAAAGGATTAATTTTACAGTAGTAACAGTAAAAATTACTAAAACGGCTGCAGCTCTGAAAAGGAAGTAGGCATCATCGAGCGAGGAGTAGTACCCGTAGCTCATGAACTACTAATCTTCAGCTTATTTTTGACTAAACAACTAACGTGATGAATCATTTTTAAGCAAAGGATACTGGAGGTAGAGACGTCGCACATTCGTACCTTCGACTTTAGCATACGTGAGCTTAAATCAGTGATGAGTATAAATCAATATAGGAAAAGGGCCTGTAAGATTAAATTACTAAGAGCAAGCTTAGAGTACAAAGACTTAAAGATAGAAATGAGAAGAATTTGATACAGCATATTATTCATAAATGAATAAAATACGCTAAAAAAATTCAATCCCGAGAAACAAAAATAGGTTGGAACACAAAAGAAAAAGTAAATGTGTATACGGAAGTAGACACCATTGGGGGAAGGGTTTTGCAATGCAACTAGTGCGGAAAATATTCATGAAATCAGATTAAAATATTAAAATAACTCAACAGTTGTGAGGATGGATTTAAAGCTGAATTAATATGAAAATGAAAATAAAGAAAAATTTGAATGGGATGTGCTATTGTAGAATTATGGAAATAAAATGGATAGAATGAATAAAAAAGAAGTACTACGATAACAAAAACCTATGGAGGGTAAAAGAAAAAGAGGAATGCCGATAGGGATATATTAAGAAGTACGATATCTATCTAAATATCATTGTAGAAGGAAACAGAGTTGAGAAATTAGACGGAAATTCAGAAATTGGTTATGAAACGCGAATCATAAAATGTGCCAGCGCAAGAATCTGTGAAAAATAAAAAGACATGGTGGTAAAAGGAAAGCTTCGAGAGCCACTATAAACCTATCTTTGGAGGGACAATTAATTGTATTGATGGAATTGTATTCCAAGATATATCATTACACTTATGTAGTTATGGGAAATCCTATCCTGGTGGTCAATAAATTAGAGTACTGTCTTCCTGTCGAAGCTTAAGCTTGGACACATCTAAACACTTCAGGTAGCTCGCTTGGTTTTGCCTTTACCCAATCAGCCCATTGGCTTCACTTACTAGATTGACTTGAACTAGATTTACCAATAATTTTCATCAATAAAATCTAGGATATCGCTCATAACTAATAAAAAACGCCATAATACATGATAATGCAGTGAATAATAGAATTCTTTCAATCTTGTACAATTAATGTTCAATTAAAGTCACTGATTTTAATATAAAAAAATTGATGAATTTTCTTCACGATTTTGTTTCCTTACATCAAATTCATCACATTAATACGCATATCTCTTCAATGAATGAAACAGTATATTCCACAAAGCATCATACTTTCCAAACAAGGTTTTGACTCCATTAACAGTCATTTTCAACACCAAAAGTTATCAGAATTACAGCCAAAGTTGCTAATTTCATGATCACATATTAACTGGAAAAATGGCTATGATCGCAGAGTGTTTAAGGATTACTCCTATCCAAACGTTTTTCTTATTTCTGCGTTGCCTCAAATTCCAAACCGACCATTACAAAAAACCCACTTTACTCTCACTGTCAAACATTAAACACCAGCTAAGACAGGCTTCCCCCAACTTCATCTTCAAAGGTATTAGTCGATATATATTCTCCATAATTATAGATTCCATAGGATGTTGTCAAAAATCATTATAACTGGTAGTGTTCTTCAATCAATATTTAACCTTTGTTACTAGCATAGGAGTACGACAAATGTGTGAAATTTATGACGAAAACTCACTCACATAAAATAAATAATCTCATCCCAATGGACATTTATGAATGTTTGAAAAGCGGTTTAAATGAATAAATCTAAATATGGATATAATTTTGAATACGGATTCCATGACATTGGAAATATGGTTGGCAAAACATATTCGTAGAAAAAGATTTTAATGACTTGGTCGTCACGGTTACATTTTATTTTTTTTTTAATTATAAAACGTTTATGATCCAGGATGTGTTTCTGAGTCTGTTTCAGGTCTTGAGTCTCTATAGCCGCTCTCCCCGTGAAATGAAGAAAAATATTGCATCTCATGGAGATCTACAAAAAAAAGGTAATATTCTACTCGTTAAATCTTTGGTCATTACAACACGCATGACTCTAGAAAAATCTACATTATATCCTTTTAAGTCAAGTTCACTATATTACTAGTTTTGTGACTTAGAATATCATCAGGCTAGTGTATTTTGCATTGGTTGAAAATATTTTAAGATATGGTAACATAGTAAAGGTCTACTGGTCCTGTAAAAAAATATACTGAAAAATAAACAGCAAATAATCCTAGAGAAAATGTCTGAGGTTAGATCAAAAAGGCAAGTATCATAGATGGAAGAAATATTTTTCAAAAATTGAAAATTCTGCCTATAGATAGGCTCTATAGATATGTCATCACAATAGGGAACTATTTCAATGACAATAAATAAAATACCTAATTTTAATGGGAAGAAAATGCAATTAAGGGATAATATTAAATAAAAACAAAAATAATTTTCAAATCAAGGTAGAAGAATATTGGAGATTAACATAGCTCTAATTTTTAATGAAATGCATAAAGATTTAGTGATACTACAGTCGGTAAAAACTGTGAAAGAGAAAAGAAGAAAGGACTAGGGCTTTGGAACGAAACTGAAACAGAATTATTTTAGATTTATAATTGCAACTGTTTAAGCTGTCTTTTTTGTTTATGTAGCATCTACTGACTGGCTAAGCATCAAAAGTATGGGCCTTGCAGTTATAAAATTCATTTTTCGATACCGTATAAAATGAAGATCATACCACTACGGTATATGATGAAGACTATCTGTAACTGTATTTTGTATTGTATTCTTCCTGTTGTATACCATCCATATATGATGAAGCTTATGTTAATATTGCATAGGACTAAGATTGAATGTAATGTACTTTGTATTGGTATTAACGTGTAGTAACTCAATACAAAAAAATGAGAAATTATTTATGAAAATAATAACTATATGTGCACTGTAAAGTGTCGTATTTTATTTTTCATTTTTTGTGAGATTTTTACGATTGGTTAATTTTAAGGCCATTATAAATTAAACCAATTTCTTGCCCTAGGGTATATACTTTTAAATCCCATAATGCTATGCGTATATCGTTTAGAACAAAGCATTTATCGGGGAAATTTTCGAAAAAGATGAAATAATGAGTAAAATTTCAATATTCGACCAATAAAATTTGAATTTCAGTATTCAACTTGATTGCACACACATTTTTTTTACCACTGACCCGTTTATCTTTTCATTCGGATTGTTTCCCAACCACAACCTGGAATTGTTCGGTAAACAAAATTATGAAGCTGTGGGAAACAAAATTATAAAAATCAAACGTTAAACAACTCAACACATGCCTCGTCCCAGAATTTGAAATCTCCAATTCTCTGTTGACACCATACACAGTCAGGAACTTTAGATTTCAAGCCAATGCCAAGGAAAAAAGGGCGAGGAAGGTTTTAGGGAGAGAGGAGAAGAAAATACGAGAGAGAGATATTGGAGATTGATTAGATAATGTGTGAGGGGAAACCTTAAGTAATACTTTCCCAAAACCGTATCTTTCAATCCAATCACACTCTTTTAAAATATTCCACCATTCATGCCTCCCAAATAATATCTCACCCTCCATCCTCTTTCCATAATCCCCTTTCTAAACGTTTACGTCGTTTTTCGTCCGAAATAGGAACACGCTATTTTGTGAGTTCTCCTCTGTACTCCCTTACCTCTATCCGACTGCACCCTCGAAGTGTATGTCTCGCCCGTCCAATCTGCCGTTGTTTCCTAGTGGCACCTTCCACGTCTCGTGGCGTTTCTGTCTAGACTCACTTTTGGTAGAGATATGCGATGTTCGAGCTTGAAATCCCGTAGCAATTCTGAGATGAATAGTGCTGCATTTTTGATTTTCATTACTGAAAATTGAAGTTCATATCCTTCATCACATTTACATATTATGTCACATAATGTGGATGAGTTATTATCTAATGCACATTTCTTACTCTAAAACCAGTATTACGATAATTGGTTATCACGATACTTACGTCATTTTTTGGTACACGCAAAAATACTTTATTCATTATGATGAAGTTTATTTCCATTACCTTTCACCGCAAAAATGATGATAACGTCACTTTTGTTATTAGTCTGTATGCTAGAAAATATTTTTTCAATATTTTTTAAGTTTATTTCCGCATCAATGATAATTACCCTTGCACCGTGACTATTTAAAGTGTGCACCATGCTAAAGTGTGTATCCAAAATGTAAGGCGGAAATTCTCACACCTTCCAACATCGCAGTTGAACACGTTCTTAAATATTCCGATAAGCATTAATATGGAATTTCAAAAAAAAAAAAGAAATTGGGACACAATGTCGATTGTGAGTAATTCTTAGATTATTTTTAGAAATTATATGAAAAATGGACACAGATCATTTGCTTTGAAGTAGTATGGCGTAAAACGTTTTCTTAAACAGTTAATTAATACAATTAAGTTAATATTTAGAATACTAAGAATATAAATACGACATTAAAATACGCTGTCATGCATCAAAGATATCATTATATTCATTATATCATATTATACATGATAAAACAACATTTTGTTACATTTAGCATTAAAGGGTTTCATGCTATCATAGTGCCTATGATTCAATTCATATTCTATAGCAGTGCAACACCACACCCCATCCGCTATACCCGGAAGTGGTCAGATATTCTTATGAAAAAGAGCACGTAATAAGTTTAACAAGTCAATAAAAAAGACATAAATATTTTTGATTTGGTTTTCACTTTATACTCTATTACATTAAAGTATTAAAACAATAACTCCCATTATTATTTTTACCTAAAAATGGTGATATGTAATGGTTTATTACGAGTTCCTGAGAATAATGAGTAGTTATCCGTTTCCTTAAAAAAGTAGCACTGGAAAAATAAATCTTCATTAAATGTATATTAATTGATTGTCATCTATAATCACCTTTGTATCTGAGTATTATGGCTTGAATTCTACGGCTGATATTAGGCTTATAGATGGGTGTGGATAATGTTTAATTGATTTGGTTGTCTGCTGTTTAATGTAGGTTTCGGATGGAGACACATGTAACAACCGTACATCCGTTAGACTAACTTTACAACAGATATTCAAAACTACATTAAACTGCTGTTCATATCCGCTTGCATTATTTTTCCCTTCATTCTATCCATAATAACTAACCTTTTCCGCCCCTTCCCTCGTTAGTATAAGGTGCTCCCCTATGACACAGTCTTTAATATTACGTCGCACTTCAAAACGCCCTGCATTAATTTTTGTTCCACTATTGAAGTTCTCCTACCGTTTTCTTTCACCTTCTTTTCCTTATTTAAAATAGTAAAACATTTTTTCGTTTAAAATTGCTCTTAATCCATACCTATCACACTGAATTTTCAAAATGTCTAAGCAATGCTTTCAACCCCTTGGCTGATTGGTTAAAAAACCTGTTCATTCGCAATACGACTTAATATTGTGGATATTGCAAGCACTTACAAAGATTCCTTCAACCTTTGCTATGCTTCTTTTACCATTATCTTCGGAATTATATTTAGAAAAACAGGTAATAGATGTATAATGGACGCAGCAGTATCATTTCAAAGCCTAGTACGGACTATCTCTGATTCTCTATTCGTCATATTCAAGTCTAGGGCATATGCAGTTTGCGGATAGGTTGGTTATCCCTCCAATCTACTCAAACCTTTTGCAAGGTATTCATCAACTCTAACCAATTAGTGCCATTGAACGCGTAGGGAAAATCCACGATACAAGCAAATATAGCCTGATTGTACGTTAAGTCCTAGGTCTTTTATCAAGCACATGACTGCTATGGTACAACACGTATCCACCTCCTGAAACTAAAACAATCATCCACTACCTAACAATGAAACCTTTTCTCCATTATTTTGTGGACTAACCAATTCACCACCATAGCTGCAAGTGATTAAAAACCTATTATTATCTTTTCCTCAGAATTTTAGCCTTCCCTTTGTTTGGGATGGAAACGCCGTCTGATCTGATAAAAAATTCCATAAATTGAACATCTCATCAGGTATTACAAATTAACCAGCCCCTTAAGTAGTTCCGCGGGATTGATACCTTTCCTCATGGCCTGATTTTATTTCAGTTCCCAAACGACATTGGTATCTCGCAGTCAAGAATGTCTGGACATGTCAATACCCTCTTTGTATCATTTAAATCCCTTACGAATTTTTCCTGGATAAATAATTTTTTTACCTGCAGAGTAGACACATTTTACCCTATTACTTTATGACGGTGCTTCCGGCTTATTTTAAAGGGCTTCCATTTATTCGAACCCTCTAAATCCTCGCACGTAGTCATTCACTACGCTTTTTTCGACCCATTAGTTACTCATTCATTACTGAACTCTTTGAATATCCTACTTTGTAAATCAGGGTTATTATTAATCAATTTCCTTACATCGTCAATTCTTCGTAAGAATGATTTTTATTGTTTATTGGGAAACGAAATTTGAACACGCTCGGATCAATGAAACATTACTGGGGACAAGTTTGAATTTTTCCAGCAAAGCCAACTTCTCCGATATCTTGTGCAACATTTCACTTCCGGCTCGGGAGCTTGCTCCCATTCCGACTATATGACCGAAAACACCGTAAATTTAATTACTGTACGTTGGACCCAACTTTGGAGTGAAGGGTGGCGATCATATACCATTCAGGGAAAAAGGTAAAATTGACCGTGATTTCATTTTGCACGACACTCTCTTGCACTAGCCTTTTCCGCTTTGTAAACACGAATCCTTAATATTTCCGCTCCAATAACCCCTTCCGCTCGAAGCGATATCAAATCGTTGTTTACCCTTAATTACCGAAATATAACTCCGAAAAACTTGCTCAAGTAGTTTCTTCTGCAGGTACAGAATGTACTTGTATGGCTGGCTTATTTTATTATTTTACTATGAGGAATCAACGGCTAGACTAACTACCACTACTTAAATAACTTGGTATGAAATTTTTTCTCCCAATAAATGCAATGAAATTGTATGTATCGTCACAATTACTCTTTTATCAATATAATTTTTCAAAGATGTTCTTTAAAGATGTCTCCCTCTTATTTTACTTATTTTAATCACATTTTTTTGCAATTTTATAGAATATACGAGGATATCGTATCAGTATGGCAATTACAATTTAATCATGCCATATTTTTCGTTATTGTTTTAACAAACTAATTGACTTAAGTTTCAGGGAGCAACAAGACAAACATTATATTATGAGCTTTCTGCATCCCAAACATTTTTCGTTGACGAGTGAAATATTTTTCACAATGCCAAAAATGTGTTATAAAAGTTTATTTTTAATGTTATTTTTTCTTTGATTTTCGGATATAGTATTTTCTTTCGAGTAAACGTATCAAGGCTTTCGCAAATAAATTATTTCAATACACCACTCTGTTAAGGAATGCTTCACTTACTTTAGTAAATAAAAAAAAACGTCAGATATGGGTTTATAAGGTTCTGGAAAATAACTTGTAATACCATTTGGAAAGCCTCCAATATGGCCAAAATTACAACTACGCTCTACTTCTATTGAACGGTCGTATTATTGACTTTCATTAATCAAAAACGGCATTATAACTTATTATTTTAACTTGCAAATTTGGATCAAATTCCATGTCAACAAATGCTTACATGGATGCCTTCCAAGTCAGTTAAACTCATTGTGATAGTAATCTACTAATATTAATTGTCCTAAAATTAATGTAGTTGAAATTAGAATGTGCTATTTTATATTCCATCCAGGATGAATAAATTTCACGAAGCAAAACTACATATTGTTCCATTTATATTCTTTTCCTTCAAACGTCCGTCATATCCTCAACATAGTACGTCACTTGCAAAATTCTCCCGTCTCATAACCATGGCCTTTCTGTAATATGGTGTTAGAAAAATATTGTCCGAATAAATTGGCTTAATTTAGTGTTGTAAAGTAGTGAACATTACATTCCCTAAACTTAGAGCGAGAGGAAAATGCTGAGATATAGACAGATCGAGGGAGCAGTCACACTATCAGGAATACAGACATCCCTTCTGTTTCCTATCCAGCCCCTCGCTAATCCGTTTCGTGAAAAAGGGTTTGAATGAAAACATATAGGGAGAGAGAGAAAATAAACCAAAACGCAAAATACTGGTTATCGAGCATTGAAAGCGAGGTCAAAGAATATGCTCTGGCGAGTGGTCTGCCAGCCTATGGGAATGTTGCATGGCCGACTATCAAACGGACCGATAAGGCGAAAAGAAAAGGGGCAAACGGCGGTGGAATTTTCATGGGAAGGCCAGTGCGGCGGAGTGGAGGGGATTCGAGCTGCGGGCGGGGATGAGAGGAGATAGATGAAAGGCCGCGGAAGGAAGGGCGCTCGTGCAGAGAGAATGGCCTGGGTAGTGGGGTGGAGGGAGAATGCCGAGGAGGGACGTGGGTGAGGAGGCATGGGGACGGTTGATATGGTAACCGTAACCATAAGGGGTGAGAAACAGAAGGAAGCGGGCGGAATAATGATTTAGTGAAATTTGAGTTTTGCGCGACCTTGGGAACTGGTATTGTAACTTTGGGAATAATAAATGATTTACCGTAACATCAAAGACCAACCTCGATATTTTCAGATGCACATGGCACGTGAAAATTGGAAAATTTATATCACATTAACTATTAAACAGTTTTTGTTTAGAGTGTTTAATTTTACGAAATGAGACGTTCGTCAAGCATAAAATAGCAAAACAGAGAAATAAAATTAATTTGTCTATAAAATGTATTGTAGCAGCTTTGAATTGGTGAAATACGTCTTCATTCATAAAGATGAAAAACTGAGTTAATTTCCTCAGTATTTTTGTTTAACGGCATCACACTTATTTTAGCGTGTAAACGTGATTCCAGTTGAATTTCATAAAAAGAATCGTGCTTGTGAGGACAAACGTCATTTTTACTTAGATACTTTATCAATGGCCAGGCAATGGGATTCAATTTATTGGCTTTGCTAAGTGCGTTGCAGAGTGTTCATTATACTATGCAACTTTAATATTCCTGTGTTAACCATAGTCTTAATGTCAAAGAAAATCAACTTAAAACCCCCCCTGCGTGAAAATATTCAAAATTTCAGGTTTCCCAAACGCTTCCGCCTGGAGTACAAATGTAATCTCTTAGAAGTAAGTAACGCAGAGGCAAGGTTTCTCTTAAACGAAAATATGATGCACCTTTTCCCATTTCATGACATCCAATGATGATTATTTGAAATCTGTGCAGTAGTTACAGATTTTTCAATAAGTTTGAATATTCCTTCTCTCTCGCGGCCACTGAATCGCTGTCCATATTTCCTGCTCTATTCCATTGGTGCTCTTAAATGGAGAATGGGTAAATCACATAGTGATACTTAAGAGTGAAAAGGATTAATACTGAAGGAAATATACGCTCTAAAGCTTTAAATTAAGTACAGGTAAGACAAGAAAGAGTTAATGAGCACCTACCGACTTGAGAAAATGTTCTTTCTACAAATAAGTTGATACAAGGCAGCGAGTAGGATTTATTGAATGATTAATTAGAAATAGTAGAGGATTTATGCAAACGAAACTACTTAAATACAACTGTCAATTACAGCTTATTCGAATCCGGTGGGCATATATAATACAAAATATAACAATGAACACTTCATGAACTGATTACAGCAATTCGTATCCAATATGAATCTACATCTATAATGAATTCTTAGTAAGAAGTAACTCATTAAATGGAGTACCTTTGTATTCAACCTATGTTTAGAAAGGTAATTTTAACGAATATGAAGTTAATAAGTTGGAAAAACAAAAATCTCGCCTACTTTACAATATAGTTGGAAGTTTCTGAGTGAGTCTGACCTGAAGAAGGCCTCGAAGTAGGCCGAAAGCTTAAATCATCTACAGTGTGAGTGTCCTTTTACGTGTTATCTGTTTTATTCTGTGTTCTATTGTGTCGTCCAAAAGTTATATATATATATATATATATATATATATATATATATATATATATATATATATGAATATATATATATATATATATATATCAATAAAATAGATAACACGTGAAAGGACACTTACATTTTAGAAAGTTTGGGCTTTCGGCCTTCTCTTAGCCCCTCTTCAGGTCAGATAGAGAATCTGACCTAAAGAAGGCCTAAGAGAGAGCCGAAAGCTCTCTCTTAGAAGAGTGTCCTTTTACGTCTTATCTAATTTATTTTTGTATTCTATTGTGCCGTCCAAATATTATATTATTCTTGTGAGAAACTTCTATATCGTTGATAGATAAATAAATAAATAAATATATATATATATATATATATATATATAAACTTGGAAAAGACGCTCTCCGGCGACGCACAAACACACAAACACTAACACAAAAAACACTACACACATAGAAACATAAAAGAAGGACACTTACATTGGATATTTACGTTTCGACGGCACGGCCGTCGTCATATATATATATATATATATATATATATATATATATATATATATATAAAGCCCCAGGCTAAAGAAGCGTCTTATGAACAGTATTAAGCGTATAAGAGACTGTTTAAGCCGTTACTGTGTGGAATTTTTCCATCGTAAAGAAAGAAAGAAAACACAGCAATTCCACATTTACACACACAAGGTGGTTCACCTGAAGATTCCACGCAGTGGTGAAACCATGGTCGTCTAATAAAAGTGTAAATGTGGAATTGCCGTGTTTTCTTTCTTTCTTTAGTATTAAGCGTTTTGAATAAGCACTCACGTATTTGGATGACTTACTAGTATTATACAGCTAATATAAATTTGAACACGTTTGGATTATTTGATTTCCTTACACAGAGCACACTGAATGTGTTTTACATTAAAAGTAATTAAATTACATCGTTTTCCATGTTCTGAGCATTAATTGTATACTACGGCTAATTTTTGCTTTAACTTCTAGAGTTTGTTTAAGGATGAATATCAGTCCCATTCAGCTCTCGAAAATAATTCATATTGGATCTAGAAGGTAAAAGGAATATCACAAAGTAGAAATGGGGAGAAAGCAAAAAGAGAAAGTGAAATCAATAAATCAAATGGAGCTTCACTATCACCAAAACTCCGCGTAACAAGGGCTAATGAATACATCCAAATGGATGTATTGCTACGACTACTCTGAAATAAATAGAAAACGCGAGGAAAGAAGATGGACATACACATGTTATCTGAATGGAACGGAGTAAAGCAGCCGGCACCTAAGAATATATCACGGCAACATAGGAAAAGGTAGAAGTTATTCATGAAATCGCATCTAAAGAATACCTTTTTTTAATATCACAGCACTTGCCACACAACATATCACAGCACATAACACTTAAAAACCATAAAATCCACAAAAACATTAATCGACCCGAAGGTCGGTGTAATAGGTAATAGTTCATCCAGTACTAAGCCGGACGGCGTGTGAATTTTCACACATCAGGAAAGGGGGCTCTAGTTTCTTTCCCTATACCGATTATGTTTTTACCCAGGAAGATCTGTTACCCGAAAAATTACATAGCTTGGGTGAAGCTTGAGGTGACCAGAGTTCCTTGCCCAGGAATCAAACCCAGGATCCTCCGGTAGTAGTAGTCCGCTCTACACCCTGGACTAACGCGACCCACTATATATATATATATATATATATATATATATATATATATATATATATATATACACATATATATATACATATATATATACACTTTTTTGGAAAACCCACAAACGTGTAATGTAAATTCACTGATAAGTCATAACAAACACAGAAACCAAAACACAAAAGAGGAAAAACTCACTGGTTCTCGAATTTTCGGTGGTCCAACCACCTTTCTCAAGAGGAATTAGGAACAGAACTCTGTTCCTAATTCCTCTTGAGAAAGGTGGTTGGACCACCGAAAATTCGAGAACCAGTGAGTTTTTCCTCTTTTGTGTTTTGGTTTCTGTGTTTGTTATGACTTATCAGTGAATTTATATATATATATATATATATATATATATATATATATATATATATATATATATATCCCTCCCATGGACTACAACCTTGTCGTGGTGGAAGGGCTTGTGTGTTCCGATGACCCCTAGAGCTGTGCTGGCGGGAGTAATAATAATTACTCCTGGAAGGGTCACCCATGCCAGATAGGTCGAAGGTTAGGAGCCAGACGAAAGGTAGTCCACGCAGCGTCTGTTCCTCAGTGAGGCGGCTGCAATGGCGTCTGACCCCAGTGGGGCGGCCATTAAGTGATGGTGTCACGTTAAAAACACTATTGAGGAAGGCAACGGGAAACCACCTCAATTATGATTCCCAAGAATATTATGATGGGCACTATAGATAATATGAGTCCTGGCAACTACGGGACACGGCCCAAGAGGCCGTGTGTCGTGCCCGGCAGCGGGAGAGGCAAGGCTTCCGCGGTCGTCATCCCACGAAACCCTTGCGGGGAAGAAATAACTTCAGCAGGACAGAAGACTCAGAAGAAGGCGAAAGTAGTTAGAATAGGAACCTGGAACGTCAGGACAATGTTGAGGAGAGGCAAATTAGAAAATATTAAGCGAGAGATGGGAAGAGGTAACATAGATGTTTTAGGCCTCTGCGAGGTGAGATGGAAGGATAGCGGGGATTACTGGAGTGACAATTATAGAGTAATATACAGCGGGGGGGATGAGAGCCAACGAGGGGTTGCCGTAATTTTAAATAAAGGGGTAGGAAGAAGCGTAGTCAACATAGAGCAAGCGACAGATAGAATTTTACTCGTAGAGATTAAAGCAGAGCCGACGAACTTGGTCATTATTCAGGTATACATGCCACCGAGCAACCACAAGGAGGAAGAAGTCGATAGGATGTATGATGAGTTAGAGGATATCATCGCGAGTGTTCCTGCAGGGAAACATTTGATAGTGATGGGGGATTGGAATGCGACGGTAGGCGAAGGAAGAGATGGTGGTGAGGTGGGGGACTATGGGTTAGGCACGAGGAATGAACGCGGGGAGAAAGCAATTGAATTCTGCAGGAGACAGGGGTTAGTCATCACTAACACATGGTTTAGACACCACAAAAGGCGTAGGTATACATGGAAAATGCCAGGTGACTCAGAAAGGTATCAGTTAGATTATATTATGGTTAGGCACAGGTTTAGGAACAGTGTGATAAATTCGCACAGTTTCCCAGGAGCGGATGCGGACTCTGACCACAATTTAGTTGTTATGAAATGTAATGTTCGTTTCAAGAAGATAAGGCAAGGGCGGCGGGTTAAAAAATGGAATTTAGAAGCAGTAAATGAATTAACGAGGAAGGAGTATCAGGAGGCTGTAGAGGAAATGATGGATGACGGTAAAGAACTGAATATTATCGAAGAAAAATGGGAATGTATCAAGAAAGGGATATTGGAAGCCGCTAAAGACACTATAGGAACCGTTAACGGGAAAAGGATAAGGAAACCATGGGTAACGGATGAGATGATTGCGAAGATGGATGAGAGAAGAAGATGGAAAAATGTAAACACAGAGTTAGGGAAAATGAAGTACAAAGAGTTAAACAATAAATTGAGAAGGGCCACAAATAAAGCAAAAGAAGAATGGTGGAAAACGCAATGCGAGGATATGGAAAGTTTACAGAAGAAGGGTGAAATTGGTGCTCTATACAGCAAGGTTAAGTTATTATCGGGAAGTAAGAAGGCAAGAGCTGTGCTAACAGTTAAAGATAAATGGGGTAAGATAATAGTTGAACCAGGAAAAATCCAAGAGAGATGGAAGGAATATATAGAAACACTGTATGGTAAAGAACTTAGGCCGACAAGGTTAGACATAGAAAAGGAACATGACGTAGAAGAAGATAGCTTAGGTCCAGGCATACTCGACGATGAAATAGAAAGGGCATTAAAGGAGATGAAAGCAAATAAGGCTGTGGGGGTGGACAATATTCCTGTAGAAATGTTGAAATGGTTAGGGAAAGGTGGGAAAAAGGCCATATATGGACTGATTCGTAGTATCTATGAGGAAGGAATCTGGCCGGAAGATTTTGTGAGATCGGTGTTAGTTCCTATTCCAAAAAAGGCAAAGGCTTCGTCATGTGAGGATTACAGAACAATAAGTTTGATATCCCACGCAGCTAAAGTTATTCTCAGGATCATCAACAAAAGGATAGAGAGTAAGGCAAATGATTACTTAGGGGATGATCAGTTTGGGTTCAGAAAAGGAAGAGGTACGCGTGATGCCATTGCAGTAATGAGATCACTAGTCGAGAGGAATATAGAATACAATCAGGACGTTTTTGCCTGTTTTGTAGATTTCGAAAAAGCGTTTGATAGAGTGAATTGGGAAAAATTAATGCGTGTATTGCAGAAAATAGGAATGGATTGGAGGGACAGGAGACTGATCCGCAACCTGTACATGTCTCAGACTGCTCAGGTGCGAGTGGGGAACGGAGAGTCTGGATGGGCAGTGTTAGGAAGAGGTGTAAGGCAGGGTTGCCCATTGTCACCGGTACTGTTCAACGTATATGTAGAGGAAATGATTAAAGAGGCATGGGAAGAACTGGAGGTAGGAATGAAAGTCGGAGGGGAACTCGTAAAATCGGTTAGGTTTGCTGATGACCAAGCATTAGTTGCTCAGTCAGCCAAGGGGTTGCAAGCATTGTTGAGTGAATTGGAGGTTCAGTGCGATAAATATGGGATGAGAATCAATATTAATAAAACAAAGGTTATGCGATTTTCCAGAAAGAAAAAGGCTAAGCTAAATATTAAAATAGGCGGGGAAAGAATAGAGCAGGTAGAGCAGTTTACATATCTCGGAAGTGTTTTGGACCAATACGGTCAAAGTGGTAGGGACGTAAGGAGAAGAATTGCGCTAGGCAAGGAGGCTTTCTCAAGGAGGAGGGAGTTGATGACGGGGACGTTGAGTAGGGATGTTAAGAAAAGACTCGTAAAAACTCTGATATGGAGCGTAGCTATGTACGGCGCGGAAACGTGGTCGCTGAAGCAGGAGGATAGACGTAGATTGGAGGCTTTTGAAATGTGGGTGTGGAGAAGAATGGAGAAGGTGAAATGGACCGAAAGGAAAATAAATGAGGAAGTACTGGAAATGGTGGGTGAGGAGAGGGGTTTGTTGAGAGAAATTCTATGGAGGTAGGAAAAATGGATGAAAGGCGTATTGAGCGGTAGTGGAATGTTGAAGAGGGTAATAGAGGGGAGAATGTTGGGCAAGCGAGGTAAGGGTAGGAACAGGATAGGGATGTTGGACGGGATGAAGGGAGGAAAGAAGTACACCGAGATGAAGAGGGACCTGATATAGAATAGTTTGCTAGGTGGGGAGTCAAAATGTTTATTTGATAGTTGTGTCCATCCAAAAACCTACCTTAACCGGTAGATTACCTAATAATATAAAATATATATATATATATATATATATATATATATATATATATATATATATATATATATATATATATATATATATATATATATATATATATATATATATACACACACATATATAGAAGGCGGATGTGAGCAGATCACAAATGTAAAAATATTTTCCTCGACCGGGACTGGAACACCAGATCTCTCCACTTGCCGGGCGGATGCAATAATTGTTAAGATCATTTACATAAAGTTACAAGGGGAGTTGAATGTAGCAATTATAGATTTTTAGGTGATCTAAATGTATAAACTGTCATGATGTATAAGTTTGTAATTACTTTCACTACAAATTTGACTAAAATTTTGCTAATAATTATTCACAAGATGGTAGTTTCAATCACTTTCGTGATATGGTTAGCTCTATCCACACTACGCGCTCTTTATCTCTTAGCAACTAATTTTCATTTCTCTCAATTCAACTGGAGTCTCGCTTCGGTCGACGTTTTTTGGTTCCTACTTCTAGTTTTCTACTTTCTCCAAAAGTCTTTTTATTTCAGCAATTTCTATATAGAATTCCTATCCATGCAGTTGTCGATCTTTCTCCATTTTCACCTAGATAAACATTAGACTTCCACATACAAAAACATGATGCATAATGAATGTCAACCCATATGTATCGGCGGTACTTTTCCGCAGTACTCCAATGCTTGGGATAACAATATATACAATATATCGAAAGTGAGTGGCTAATCGTAGCTTGTTTTTTGGAAATTCAAAATTCAATTAAAAATTTGGTAAATATTACGCGAGATTCTTCAAAGTATTGCATTCCAATACTTTGAAGGCATTTTAAATGTAAAGGCATTGTAGCAATGTCTGCGATAAATCTACTAGTTTTGTATATAATATTTCGGGAAAATAGATCATGACGGCACTATGAATATCATGGTGGTGTCCTTTGAGGGAGTATTTCACATTTGGTAATAAGAAAAAGTCTACTGGTACTATGATTACGTTATCCAAAGCTTTAGTCTTCTTCAACGCATTGCTGGCAAAAACAAGCAGACAGTCAACTCTATTTTTGGTCGTCCGTCAAGCCAATTTAGCGCAGATCTTTCGCATCGCCAATTTTTTAGTGATAATGATATGCACTGCCATTTTATCAATACCAATACCATCTGCGATGGTGCGCAAACATAACCGACAGTTTGAATTCCGCACAAATCTCAGCGTACCGTAAAAGCTTCACTTTAAAATAATGTAGTACATCGAAACTAGTCGAAAAAAATCTTTATTAAGTGGAAACTTATGGTTCTTATGGAAAAGTTTCACCACATGACACATGAATCTGTAATTAATGTTTTCTTAGACTTCATTTTTAAAATTTTTTTTATATTAAATACAAATATTAAGATAACAAAAAATTATCATTGATATGAAATCCCTTGGAATCATTATGAGTGAAATCCTTCAAATAATATTATTATGGCGGAATTAGATCAGTATAATTCCTGAAAATGGACATTAGAACCAAAAATATTTGCTACATTACGAATCTATCTAATTGCAATAAAAATACTAAAAACTGGAAAAGGGCATGAAGCAGAGTTTTTGTTGAAAGGTTGTGAAAATATTAATTATTCTAACGTCTGGGAAAGAGTAGAAAAGGGACTTTACAGAAATATATCCTTGTTATTCTAGGCATGAATAAAACGAATAAATATCATTGCAGCCAAATTAAAAATAACTATGTAAAAACTCTTATGCATGGCAACACCTATGCACCTATGCAACACATATGACCTAAAAAGCGGAGGGTTAATACGGATGGATAGAGATATCGAGAAAACATAACAGACTTCACTTTTTAAGAATTGAAGAGTTGCGTCATAAAGGGGAAGAGGATTCGAAAAAATTGAAATGGGGCCATACCAGATAATGACTGAATTAACTGAATATGCCACATGACATATTTAAGGATTGTTTAAAGAAAAGAAAGCAAAGTGGTCCGTGAAGTCGATAAGGAAAGTAGCCGGCGTCATGAAACACATAATAAGGCAAAACAGATTGCTCCCAAAATCAAGGATTTCATAGCATGAAGTAGCTACAGAGTAAGTATTAATTATGAGGAGTAAGTTCTCGAGTAGGTGGGTGCAGAGGAGCAAGGATACAATACAGTTCACAGCCTAAATGTTGGCAACAAGCTAATCTTAGGATTGGCAATCCGTAGCGACTATGATAAATATTTTGGCTTAAAAAAGAAATGAAGCACGTAAAGTTTTAAAACATCACTCAATTTCCTGTCATATCTCATTTCCAGAAGTGGCTATTCGAATCAAAGTCAATCCTGTGTTATATTATAATAAATAAGTCCCTAGATAACACAAACCAAAGTTTAGCTTAGTAATTGAAGGTTACTTGTAACAATTATAGCAAATAATTTACCACGTGCATGCTAAAACTTTGAAGCATATAAAAACCATCATCTGAATTAGAAAAAGAAAAGTTTATTCCGGTGTGGTGGTGAAAGTCATTGGCTCGTTTGCCCGAAGAATACCCGTCACATCTCGGAAATCTGAGAGTGTCAAACGGAAATAGCAGTTTCATAACACCAGAATTGCAATATACAGTCGACTTTCATTCACAACAATTGAATATCTTGGATAATTACAGTTTTTTCTCCATTGTCATGAGAAAAAATTACATTCTAAACATGATTTAGAAAATTTCCAGTTCTTCATAAAATTAAATGAAAAGACAAAACACATTACTTGAAGCCAAAACCATTTATGTGAAAGCTAACTGAACTGCAGGAAAAAGGCTAAGAATCGCCAAACAATGGAAACTCTATATTTATTATTATGATTTTACAGTTAATGTAATCATAATTTATACAAATTGTGGCGAAGAAATTGCTAAAGCCTCACTAATCTCATTGTCGGTACATGCCCAATCTTCGCATTCCGCCTTCCTTCTTTATATGATCTCATGTTGGAGGTTCAATGTCCCTAGAGGTTACCAAGCGACAACATGCTCAGGATTACGCACGTACTTCCCCTCTGTGTTCACTGCAGAACGCCAACCTATCTTCGGTCTACGGCAATAGCCTTCCTGTTGGTCCCCGATTCTTAGATAGGCAGTAATGCCTGGGGAATGGCGCACTTCTTCGAATTTCAAGAATTTTGTATCCTAAATAAGACTCCTATTGTTTTTCCAAAATACTAAGAATATTATAAATATATTCTAGCTAATTAAATGATTCCAGTCTTAACATATGATTTATTTTTTACGTGGATTCTTCTCATATAAATCTTTTAGAGAGTTCCATTTAACATATTTTAAAATGAATGAATGCTATCGTGTCGTCGAAGGTTCACTGAAGCAACATCGACCCATTCGGATTATATGGTACTTATGTTTATTTCCAATAATGTATGCTAATGGAATGCTAAACTCTTGGTTGACAATAACGGAAAGCTTTTGTGACGACTATTAGAACCAATTGCATTCGACGAAACTTTTCCTCCCCCACGAACAGTGTCAAACGCCCAATCAGTCTACCACGACCTCCCTCTCCTTCAAACAGCGTACTTGATCGCACTGGGTAAGAGGAGTGAAACTGGCACGTTGGTGGTTCGAGTTGAAAGGCAGGAGAGTGGTTTGAGGCATGCTGTTAATCCAGGAGGGAATCGCAGCTTCCGTCTCATCGGATTCTCTCCTGTACCGCCACGGGGGAGGAGAAAGGGGCACGCGTAGCTCAACCGCCACTCCTCATTCCTCTCCATGCCGGCACTGCCCTGTCGATTCCTCAACACCCCTCTCCCAACGAAATATCTACGCCGATATCACCTCCGCCCTCCCGCCCACACCTTCCCCCTCACTCCCTCCATAGCACACCCCCCCTCACTCCCGGCCACGGGCAAACGCCCATCCCTTTGGGCATGGGCTGAGATGACCCTGATTGCAGAGGCATAGGAGGTTGTATGTGTGAGGGAAGTAGGGTGTGGCGTGTGGAAATGCGCCGGTGGTGGTGTTCACGGAATGGGTTAAGACGTAGGAGAGAGGAGACGCGGGAGTGATAAGGGGCATCTGGTGGGTAATTGAGAGGCGCCCCGACGGAGATCGGCCAGAGGTGGGATGGGATATTGCGGCACAGGAAGCGATCGCTGTCCCTAAACAGCTGATGAGGTAGATGACGCAATCAGAGAGCGTCTTGGCGTATACGCTTCGGAAATGCTCAAGCTAGAGATGGTTAGTGGAGGAGTGGCTCTTGCTGGAGTTAAGGAATGTCAGACTTCAAGGAGTTATTACAAAGCATACGTGACAGGACTATGTAGGAGTAAAACAGATTTTTGAGTTGAAAATTTGCTTTATTAAGGGAAAAATGCAAGTTGATCATTCGATGAATGATATTTTCCAAATGATCGAGGTATGGCAGGGTACAAGGAAGGGTTATTCGCACAGTTCAAAAGAGGCAAGATATAAATGAAGGCAGATCATTTTCATTGGTGAATGAATGTTCAAGACTGTGATATTAGGGAGATATTTAGGAGAATGAGGTGTATAATGAAGATATCAGACATGTAGAAAACAGTGAAGAGTGATAGAAAGTATGCAGAATTCATTTTTATCATAGGATACTCTCCCAGATTGTGTCTTGTTAGATAAGCTATAGAAAGACTGTGTTTTAGTCAATTTCTTCATCCTAAGCTTATCTTAAACTATGGGCAAACATAATAATGATAATAATTTATCAAAGTCAAACTGATATTTAAGTTAACCAAAAACTTGAGTGTGTAATTAAATATAACAACGAAAAGTTTTAGAAAAAACCTTACGACTAGATAATTAAATAGGAAAACTAGGGATATTAAAGATAGAACTCGTAAAAACGAGATATCCGATAACGTTATCTAAATTGGCATTGGGTTGTAATGGAAGGGGGATTTTAAAACAAAGTTACAAGTAAGGGAAAAATAGGGACCACACACCAGATCACATGGATGTGTTTGGGAAAAATTGACCATAGTATACCTCAACCACACAAAAAAGGCAAAAGTAATTATGAAAACAATAAAATTAAAACAAACTTACAGTCACTTAATCACTAGTGTGCGTTGAGGAATAACAGTCACTCTCGTGAATTGCATTCAACAACACACACACACACAGGATTTACAAGGATCCCTCCTATGCCAGTGACATCTGCACCTACATAAATACCCTGCGTGCCACCAAAAAAGTTGTGTAGTCAAGGATGCAGCACCAGGTGTGACCCGTCAATCGCACAGATGAATGGAAAACTATAAAACGAATTTCATGAAACAAAAAACCTAGGTAAACACGCAATCACTCGAGTTTGTTAGACATTTGTGAATCGCACTCGGCCACTCCGTCAGAGTTTACAAAGAATCCTCCTATGCCAGTGACCCGTCAATCAGACAGATGAATACAAAATTATAAAACGGATGTACAAACGCACTCGCTAATTCACCCACTGCTCAGGTGTATTTGAAAACACACCTGAGCAGTGGGTGGGAGCTAGGAGCTAATTGGAAGATGGTGCCTCTCTATTTCAAAAGGTAATTAATTGGAAGATATCCAAAATTGGGAGGGCAAGGTATGGTTAATAAAAGGGGGGGATTCGAGAGGTTGGAGGATGTGGGAAAAGATAAAGATGTGAGTCAACTGCTTTAGCAAAGGAAAAATAATCAAGATGCAATGGGTCCTTGGTCGCTTTTCATGATTTTTGTACTGTTATTTTTTGTGTGGATTCATTCATAATAGTCTTGCATGTATTCTTGGGCATGTTTTAGGAGTTTTATGTAGTAAATGGTGATCTTATATGCTTCAGAGAGCATTTGTTGGGCAACGGAGGATTTGTGAAAGTTCCCAGGCCTGAAATAAATGGCATGTTCTTTAAACGGGTGACGAGATTTGTTTTGGTCTGTTCAATGTACGAAAAATTACCTTGTGGACATGAAATTTGGTATATGACAGATTTGAGAAGGGGTTCCATAGGATTTTAATGGTTTCCAAGTGATTGTCTCAGTTTTTTATATGAGAAAGAGGGCTTGTAGTTGTATATATTCTACTCTTTTAGGTTTCACTTCGTAGGAGTATTTAATATCCATACTAAAAAGACTTGGTACTTTTCCACAGATCTTTATTATAAGGTACAACGTGTTTCACCGACTTGAGGCCTCGTCAGGCACAATTTTACTTAAAAAACTTCGAGAATATATACGCTCAGGATAGAATGGTAGCGGGGAAGGGAAGGAGGGTCTGAGAAGGCTGGGGGCGATCGGGTGCGTTGGGGGGTTGGTATGGTCATTTTCAGGCTAGTTTCTCGGTAAGGATTGGGGAAGGGGACGGGAAATATTGCTCGTTACAAAGTGTCATGTTAGAGTTTGTTAAGTGCCCCCTTATCTTCATTTGCTCAAGAGCGTCAATTTTTAATCCCTTTGGGAGTATATATAATATGTCTTTGACAAAGTCACTGCTGTGGTCCTGTTCTAGTAGGTGATTAGCAAAAAGATAGTGAGTATTCATATTTTTGTGACACCTTGCGTGTTCCTTGGCTAGTAGCTTGACACTCCTCCCTGTCTGACCGACATAAACGGTGTAACAATTCTCATATTTCAGATTACTATTTAAATTTTACAAATAACTGGTTTAAGAAGGCTATCCTGTGTGTCTTTACCATTGAATAGAAGTTTGGAGAGGGTTAAGAGGGTGTAAAAACTGTTTTGAGTGAGGTTGGTAGGCAGTTGGAAATTCTATTTGATATATCTCCCAGAAATGGGATCGAGCACCACCTAAAATTTTTAGATACTACGATCTGTGCGGAGAAAATACTATTCATGGCCAAATTTCAAGAAACTCGGGGAGATGAAGCAACAGTAACTTCTAACGGAGTCATCCGCTGACATGCATTTCATTGCAACAATTACAGAGTCTAAAAATCATTCGCCTTGAAATGCATGTTAGCGGATGACTCCGTTAAAAGTTACTGATCTCCCGCAGTTTCTTGAAATTTAAAAATTCCTTTATGCTCTATATAGCTTGATAATCATTGATACCAAATACCTATTACTGAATTTTTTCACAACTTCCATACTTATTTTCACAAGTTTCCAAACTTAGTGAAACACAACTTCAATAAAAATATAAATTCATATATTTTTGCTCTAAACATGAGTTTAATATGTTTACACAAATGTCAAATCTTTTTGTCTTGAGTCAATATGAATAATAAGAGCAAACAATTTGGCAGTCAACCGAATTAAGAGTCTAATGCAAACCGTTCATCACAGTTATCAAACCTTGCGTATCAAATATAATTGCAGAGGGGATCCATTTAGGCAACCCGCGATACGCAAATGTCATGCTATTCGTAGTCAGTGCAGGATAAAATTGTCTTAAGTACTTGGCTGATCACGGCAATAGAATTCACGGTTTAATTCAACTTAAATCCCTTGATATTTTAGAAGCACTCATGCAAAATGTATTTAATTTCAAGCATGTCAGGATCATTCATACCTTTGGTGAATCGAGGAGAGCCATTCTGTAAAATTGTCTTAAGTACTTGGCTGATCACGGCCGTAGAATTCACGGTCGGATCCGGGTTCGAATCCCGGTCAAGGCGAATGATTTTTACTCTCTGTAATTGTTGCAATATTTATGGGCATTGATTTTGTTTTTCCGAAGTAATTCATCAACTAACTTTGGGTTATAACCATTGTTGGTAGCTATATTACTGATTACAATGAGTTCGATTTTGAAGTTTTTGTGGGAAAGGGAGATGTGTAGTAGGCGGTAGGGTATCGAGTGGAGGGCCGCATATTTGTGAGAAAAATGGTCGGTGAAATCATTAGGAATTATGTGGTCTGAATAAGAGGACTTCCTGTAAATTGCAAATTCGCGTCTTTTTCCCTTATAGTAATTCACAAGTCAAGGAAGTTAAATGTGCCATTGATGTATTTTTACATGGATAAGGAATTATTTGGATGGAGTGTGTTTAAGTTGTTGAGGAAGGAGTCTAACTGGCAGTTGGTTCTCGTCCATAGGCATAGAATGTTGTCACCACAACGGAACCAATAACCCACGCTTTTTATAAGCTGACAATCAACCGAACATCTACTGAACTGAGAAAGAGTTCGGCTAGGAAGTGAGAAAGTGGGGAACACATAGCTAGCCCACTCGTTTCGCTATTAAGAATCTGGTTGAAACTAAAATAGTTTTTGTTTACTGCCATTTTGATGAAGCAGATCAATTCGTCTGAAATATTTGGGGCAATGGCGGAATAATTGAGGAGTTCTTTCACCCTAAGAAAGGCTTCAGATACGGGCACGTTAGTAAATAATTTCTTATTGTTAAAAGCGAGCAGTCTTTTGTTTTCCAAGACATTAATTCATTTCCATTTTTTGGCAGGCTCTATTGAGTTTTTAACTCCGTAAGAGTTGAAAATGGTTCCTATGCCTTTGGGGTAGTATGGGTGGTATGAAAGTTTTACGTTTTCTTTTCATTGGGCTGGGATAGCGTGGTTCTAATTACTCTTTTTTTTAGGATTCTTGAGTAATTTTTCAATAAATTGTTCAGTGTAGCCGTTAGAAGTGGCGGTCTGTTTTATGAAGTTAAGATCTCTTTAAAAGTCTGCTTTATTCAAGCAACTCTTATTTACGAGGTGGTGAATTAAAGAAAGGAAGGCGGCGTCTTTTTGGGTGTGGTAATCAAAGGAAGATTGATGAATGTAGTTACTAGTGTGGATTAGTTTGCAGTCAATATTAAATGAAAGCTGATTATTGTTTCTACTAACCAAAAGGTCGAAAAAGGGGAGTGACTTGTGATTCTCAACTTCGTATGTGAATTTAGTGGATTATTAGTTCCTTAAGTAAGTTGTCAACGGAGTAGGTTTTTGTGTCAAAAATCACCAAACTATCGTAACATACTTGTACCAGGTATTGGGATAATATTTGAATTTGCTTCGGTACCGTTACAAAAATAAAATGGACAGAAATAAATTGGCTAGGAAAGAGGAGGGACAATTGCCCATGGTAATGCCAAAATTTGGTTTGTAGAAGTATTTGTTGAAGGTGAAGAAATTTTGATTCACGATTAAGTTCGTTAAAACAACGTATTCATTTAGGAATTCTTTTGAGATTTGTTAAGTTGAAATCCATTTGTCAGAGAACTTTAATGTTGTGGGTTTGAAACACTAGGGAATAGTGAGTGTACGTCGATAGAAACCAGTATTTCGGTGTCTTTCAAATTGATGTATTGAATTTTATTGATGAAGTCCGTAGTGTTTCTGATGCTGGAGTCATTTTGGAAATCATTATTCGAAAACTCTTGGGATAACTATTTTCATAAATGGTGGGTGGGGGATTTTATAGCTGAGACAATGGAACGCATAGGGCAGTCGTTCTTGTGGATTTCTGGAAGACCACACAGTCGGGGAAGGGTGGGGTTGGAAATGTGGATTTTAAATCAATGGGATTTATGGATTAGATGTTAGCAACCCGCTATCATTGTCTTTGTGTCCTGAATCATACGGTTTAGAGGGCTTCTTGAGACATTAGTGTGAGGGCGATTTTCAATAAGTTGGGTCATGTTTTGATAGTAAGCGTCCATGGGGCACAGGCCGTTTAGATTTGAGATATTGGACTATGGGAAAATATGTTTTGGCCTTTCAAATGATATTGAAGATGGGGAATGTTTGTCTTTAATCTATATTCGCAACTTTTGCGAATGAAATTCTTGGTGTCGGTATTAAGGGACTTAATAGAGGATTCAATTGAGACAACCAAGTTGTCAAGGGTGGTTTATTGGGAGCGAAACTAAAATTGAGTCTACGATTGAGTAGGGAAAGTTTTTTGGGTGAAAATTATTTTTCGGAGAGGTTTTTTACCAAAGGATAGGAAATAACAAGTGTTGGGGGTGGGTTGTGGTTTTATCGGAAATCAAAGATGTCAATTTTTTGGAGAGGACAAAAGATTTCATGTGATGTTTGTGTTGACTGACAAGGTGGACTTTTCTGTCAAATTGCATCCAAATTCTGTAAGACATACATACATAGACTATAGGCTAAGACATACATAGACCATTTCTAGAGTTTTTAAATCTACAAGGTTATCAGATGGGGGAAGGAACGCTACAACGGAAGTACTGTTTACGGTGGGGAAAAGAGGGGTTTTCAAGGGAGGGGAGAAATTCAAAGGAGGTAGGAAAATATATGAAGGGCGTATTATTGGGCAGCAGGATGTTGAAGACTGTAATAGAGGGGAGAATTTTAGGCAAAAAAGGAAAAGGCAGGAACAGGATAGTGATTTTGGACGGGATGATGGGAGGAAGGAAGTACAGAGAGATGAAGAGGGTCCGATATAGGCTTTGTCACTGGATTGTGTTTTGTTAGAAGTTACAAAATATTTATTTGTTTGTTTTGTCCATCTAAAGCTTAACCGGTACTTAACTAATAATATAATTTACTAATAAAAATATACATATATTACTCTTAATATTTACTATTTAATTGACTAGGATATATATAATATAAACTATATATTATAGTCTATTGAAAAACATTCATTGAAAGAATATACTCACTACCACACCAGAATAGTGTGAGCGGGTATTGAGCTCAAGGATATCATAGTACTAGCATCATTTGAAAATACGATATTCTTTTTGAAATCATTCGAGCAATATTTTAACGGATCCGAGGCGATTCGATGTGAAAGATACTTTGATTAGAGCGGCGAGGTGAAAGAACTTGGAGAGGAGCGATAGAGTAGAAGGTAACAATTTCCTTGCTTTAATTTCAGGTGTCCCATATCTTAAGCCTTCGTCAATGCATCACTTTGCCAGTTAGAAAGACAGGCAATGAGGATAACTTGGTGCCCTGACGGAAACGAACTCAAACAGCCTAGAGCGTTTCCTCTTCATACTTCCCTCCGTGACATCTCTCCGACTACATCACTCCTCTCCCAACCTTCTCAGAACAATCAAGAGGCAGTTCCGGAGTGAAGCAATAAGACATTCGAGTGATTGAAGGATGCAAGGTATTAGAACCAGATATTGGATTAAAGAGAGGGGGAGATAGAATGAGACCTGGGGGAGCCGGTCTTTGAATGGCATCTCATGGCTTTAAAAGGCGGCTCCATTGTTTCGGCCGACGGGGAAGTTGCCTTGGGATGGGAACTTTAGTGCAGTTTAAATTGGGGATGGGAAAACGGAATTAGAAAACGGGTGGTGGCGTTGGTTTTAAGATTGAAAAGGGGGTAGACGGGTGAAGGATGAATTTGTGTGGGGGGAAGGTAGAGGGATCGGGGAAAGGTATGGGAAGGGGAAACGTATTTTCATCTTCTCAAACGAAAAGGGGGACGAACATTTACAAAAGGGAGACGCTTTAAGCCCCCAGAATGGGTTCTCGAAGCAATTTGAGTGCAGTGGAGGAACGGTGCTTCAATTCTTCCAAGTATGCAATGATACGCTGTTCTTAATTAGTTGTAACGATAAATACTACAGCGGAAAATTAGAACTCCAAGCCCATCGGCGAGGAAACTTCCCCCATTGAGGTATGTGACACCACGGAAGTAGGTTACAGTCAAAGAAATTAAAATTATTTCTCATTTACTTTAAGTGTGAAAGAGACTAGAATGCGCTCTTCTTTGGCAAGTGGAAGAAATTGTTTGATTACTGCGAAACTAGTTAGTTCTCATAAAAATCATCCCGGGGCACTTTCCACTGATCTGGATTTAATTAGCTCAATACAATGCTTATCTGCCGAAAATAAACCAAACAGCCCACCTTCAATCAATAAGCGCTAATTGAGATTAGATTTCACTCGCGATCGTATTTTAAAGAATAATATTTCATTAAGAGCTACGAGTATAATGTTGGCTCTTAGTCTTAGCGAAGTGTGGATCGTTCGTTTGAAAAACATCCATGCCATGACTTAGTTATACTCTGCCATAACTATTTTTAATAAGCATTCTCAGCGGTAATTTTACTCAGGTGTACCTTTAAATAAATTAAAGAACAAAAATGAAAATTCTGGTAAATTTAAGATAAGGATTATTAAAAGGAATGCATCCTCTAAATGTCTTTTGACAAATGATTCTGACATATATCATTCAAATTTCAGTAAATAATAAATTTAGTTCATGATAAAATACCCGAAGATTTTTGTAAACAGGCGCGTTTTGGGCATATTATGATCATTTGCGGTGAGTAAAAGGCATAAGTCAGAGGAATATAAATGGAAAAAAGTCATTCTATACTTACTGGAATCGGATGCACAAAAAAATGGAAATCAGGGTAAGCTTTAGAAGCAAGCTTTTGATAAAGCCTAAAACTGTGGTTGAAAATTAGATTGCTCATTAAAATTTTTAAAATGTCTATGGCATGCTGATTTTTATTCTACTTAGTACATATCCTATCTGCATTACTACAGGGTACAGCAATATAAGTTCCTTTTTTGAAACTCGCGCAAATCAGGCCGTAGCAGTTGCAGCTAGATACGAGTGGTTTTGCTCAACAGTCGGGGCTCTAAAGTTGTACCCCACCCCTATCAGTTGTCATCATGCTTTGGAACAGTGACAAGCGTTCGTTTGCCATCGAGGCCTACTTCAAGAACGGATGCTATGCTATTGCATCCCAGCGGGCATTCCGAAATCGCTTCAATTTAGTCCCGTTGGGCCCTGTTCCGAAACAGAAATCAATTTTTACATGGGTCACTATATTCAGATAAGCCGCGAGTGCGACAAGACGAAGAAATGGAGTCCCTCAGTCTATCAGAACACCTACGAAAAGAACATTGAGGCAGTGAGAGCCGCCATCTTGCAATCCCCACGACATTCTGTGCGGAAATGCACGTCAGGGTTTGGACTTCCTGATCGTTTAGCGAGGCGAATTCTTCACGATGACCTTCATTATAATCCTTACAAGTTGGCGATTTTGCAGGAACTCCCCAAAAGTGACTTCAATTCTCGGAGAACACATATGAGGCTTTATGTCGCACCTTGTAAATCAATTATGTTAATGCTTTACTTCATAGTTCCTTTTACCATATTCCTATATATTTCATCCTCGTATTTCACACTTCGATCTTTCTTCCCTATTTTTTAGATTGTTTCCAACCTTTTTGGAGCTAATAGACTACTGTGCTTCAATATCCAATCAGATTTTTCCTCTTTCTATTCTCAACTTCTAAGGAAATTCGTATCTTTCACAATTTTTTATATTCTTGATCAGCACTGCACTTACGAATCAATTTTAATCTTTCTTGATTAGTTTAGCATATGTATCCATTTCAAATTAATTCCTACTAACTCTGCTACCATCTACGACAAATATCCATTCAAATGTTAACTACTAGTATATAGTATAATTGTTTTATGAATTATTATCGATTGACCATAAGAAATTTTTATCTTAGCCTAACGTTTAGTTATGGGGAAAGGAAGCAATTACTTACTCACTGTCGCCCAAGATTTCAAACATACAAAATTAATATCAGTACGATGAATGGGAAATGAAAATCAATGATTGGAAAAGAAAAGTAGACGGACTTTTAAGGAACAAATTGCCAAGTTAAATATTAGAGTTGAAGGGTGTAAACCAATGCATATAGAACCAAACTTATTTAAGAATGACTTGACGAATAAAATAGGAGGGAAATAATTCTGTTAGGTAAAGTAGCGTTAGAAAAGAAGAGGAGATAAGGAAAAAATTTTAAGAATAAACTCCAGGGAAACGTATGGCAAATATTTAAAATTGACTGTACTTCTGCGTTGCTTCAATGCATGGCCGTTAAATCAAAAAAGTGGCGATGATATTGTAGACTTTGAGGCACAGAACGAAATAAACGGAAAAAGTGGTCTAACTGGTAGGAGATTGAGGAATTTTTCGGAGAGTTTTGAAGAAGTCAGGAAAAGAAAATAAAGATATCATTAAGCGTCAATAAAATGCTGAAATGTTGAGAGGAGAATGCTCGGTAAGGGAAGAAGGAGAAGGGAAACTTATGTCTACATATTTGACGGAATGAACGGAGGAAAAAGGTCTTCAAAGGACAAAACGTTTCTTGTCATGTGGAATAATCAAGTTAGGAGATAAAGCTTCGAGGTTTAGTTTCAGGATCCACCAACAACCAATTTTGACTGGAAATTTAGTGTTCATCAATTAATAATAATAGAACTAAGTAATAAAATGGTACAAAAAATTTTAACAAATTGTCTATTTTTTAGTCTGGTGTGCAAGTACTGTTTCTCTTATCCAAAGGTAACGATCGTAAAATTCTAGTCCATTCGCTTACAAAATTAGAGTATACTTTAACCCTCAACTTAGCCCTTAGGAATAAAAACACAGCTGTCAACCCAAAGATGCGTTTAAACATTAATGGTAGAGTTCACATATTATATATTAAATGTCCTGTGACAATCACATTTCAGTGTAGGGGAGGGGGCAGATGGTCCCGTAATGCCATTTAAAGTTTTTCCAGAAGTTCTGGAACCCGAAAAATTACCAAGCTCGAGGGAAGGTATGGTTGTTAAGAGGCGTGCCCGTGAATCAGATCCGCGGCCCCTTGGCCAGTATTTTGACGCTGTACCTCTGGACTAACATATTACATATCGATATGCATCGGGTGCGCTCCGAAAGTAATGTAATTATATTTTGTTTAGCCATTCATTGAACAGATTTGCACAAACACTTAAAATCCTTCACAGTACTATCCTTGGGCCTCTACACATTTTTTCCAGCGCCTCTGACATGACAGGTATTCGGCCTGGCAGGCCCCATACACAGCACTACAATGTGTGCTTATTTATTACCTAAGGACTAACATGAGGGTTTAAGTGTACCCTAATTTTGTATGAAAATGGACTAGAATTTCACGATCGTTACCTTTGGATAAGAAAAACAGTTCCTTGCACACCAGTACGCTAAACAAAGTTGTGTTCGGGGAACTCCCGCAAGACCTTGAGAGAGGTCCTCTAGGGTCTTGGCTGATTAGATTTCTTATATCGACGAAAAACGGCTTCCTTTCAGGGCTGGATTCAAGGGAAAAAAGAAGTCTGCTGGGGCAACGTCAGGACTATGGGGTTGTACAGCGTTGGCAATTGGTGCTGTGCCAAGGACTCGCGAACTCGTAGCGCAATGTGGTAAGCGCGTTGTAGTGATGGAGTTGCCAGGTAGTGAAGATTTCTTTTCACGTCCTGGTTGCTGTTTTTCGAAAGCTTTCCAGAATATCCACGTATTAGGCAACGTTAACGGTCTGTCCTTGAGGAGAAAACTCCTTATGGAACACTTTTTTACCGCCGAAATAGACAATGAGTATTATTTACACTTTTGATATGCTCATTCTTGCCTTTTTGGGCTTGGGGAACTGGTCGGTGTGCCACTCAGAGCTTTGGCTTTTTTTGTTTCTGGGTAGTATTTAAAAATCCAGGTTTCCGCATCGGTGATGACGTTTTACAAATAATTAGGTTAACTTTCACTAAGTTGCAAAAGTTCAATTGAAATTTCAGCTCGGTTGATCTTTTGGTCGTCTGATAACACCTTGGGCACGAGCTTGGCGTACATTTTCCTCATTGCTAAATCATCAGTAACAATGCGAAACACAACAGTAGACGACAAGGTCAGTTCATTAGCAACCATCTTGATACTCAATCGATGGTCAGGGTAAAATTGTCGAACATGAGCCACATTGTCGTCGGTTTTGCTGATTGACGGCTGCGCTGCTACGGCGGATGAGACGTAAAGATGCGGAAAACTTGACGCATTTTGTTAAGAGTAAGCTAATATCGACGTCGGATTTCTCTCCACTCTTCATCCTTTCCTGTCCATCCATATTGGTTCTAATGACCTCAGCTGTAGGTTACTTTTCCTAAAAACTACTATTGTCTCCAATTTCATCGCCGGTGCAAATGATTTGCATGTACTCTTCATGAAACTAAGATTTCTTCGAACAACCCTATCTCTTTCACTACCTTGTGAAATACCTTTGCGTTTTCTTCCTTTTTGTCCAATTTACTTAACCCATACATATATTTAACAATTCTACGATAAAAATTTTTCGAGATTACCATGATTTATTCATATGTGTTAATTCGTACATAATTCAAAATTCAATTTCCCCTGAAAGAAGTTTTCATGCTCAGAAATTATTTTATTACACTCGCACGTTTATCCTTTTTTTGTCGCTTACCCTACGCGTTTATCTCTTGTCGGTCTTGCACTACATAAAATACTTACCCTCCGCATTTGCAACTTTATATTTGTAAGTAAGTAATCCGTCAAGATACTGTGGGTAATGTTTATTTTTAAACAGATTTCCTCAGGAAAAATACACTTCCTCCTTCAAAGGCTACTCGGAAATTCAATGGATTTTTCATCACAGTGCCAAGACTTTTTAAGGCATTCAATGCACGTTTTCTCGGAATCCTAACTCATAAAATCGTGGGGCGTTTACCGATACACCTCTAATATGCGTCATGAAAGACACATCACTCAGCTTCTTCCGTTCCAACCTGTATATTTCCTTCAGCTCCTCCTTCGATTCCGAGGCTAGTCCTCTAACTCTCTGACTCCTTTTGTACCCATCGCTCCACTTCCCGTCACACGCTTTGGCCGCCAGATTAGGGTTTTCTGCTGTCAATTCAATCCTTCTCCGAGAGACACTCGCAGGAGGATGAGGTTCGCACCAGGTGGGGATGAGGAACAAGAGGGCTTGCGTGTAAGATGTGGAACGAACTGAGGCTCCTGGCGTGTGTCGGTGTGAGTGCGCACGCGAAGAGGGAAAAGGATTAAGGTTTGTCTGAGAGGAGGAGGATGGTTTGCGTCGGATGGGCGGGTTATTCCGTCTGGTGATTTGGGACGGGAAATGGCGGAGGTAGTGATTGGCGGAAGGCGTGTGGGGAGAATGGAAAGCTATAACGAGGAAAGTGCCGAGGAACTGGGAAAGTAACAGGAAGGGCAATAAATTTACATTGATATATTGGAAAAATCAATATTTTTGCAGAAATATTTTCTAAGCCTCAAAATCGATCACCGGGCCTATCAAACAACCCCGGATAATGTGCACCACATTACTAAAGTAGAAAATGTGAGAGTTAGAGAAATATGCTACCATTATAATTGGCATAATACTCGTATGCTATTTTGTGAAGTAAATTTTTCCCTACACTAATTTCGTAAAATATTTAAGATGTTCCGTGAAATTAAGCTATGCAACGATTGCTGTAAAACTACCATCGAATTTATATTCAAACTGACTTTTCTACTTCGTATATCCTTATTTTTTTCCAATTACCTTGATTTTTATCCAATATGCCATTCTATCCCTTGCTATTTTCTCTTCACTTCTTCCTTTGCTCTGCTTCTCAGTGGCAAGCTTAGTGACACTTTAGCTTTAAGTTTTGATAATCTTCAATCTAAAATATTTACACATGAGGTTTGCATCTTCAAAGAAAGCATCATAGAATGTTAGTTATCAAAATGGCGCCATAATTTTGGAAAATGATAAATCAAGAATAAAATACTGTTTATTACAGAGATGGAAGAAGGGCTTGGAACCAAACTTAACACAATATTTGCAGTTTTATAATTGGAACATTTTATGCTATCAGTTTTGTGTATGTGACACCTGTGGTCAAGGCAGAACTGACTAGCTCAGCAGGAATACAGGATATGAATATACTGCCATGCCATATAGCATCATATATGATGAAGATTACATTGTATTATTACGATCCCGAAAAAAACAGAGACGACAATGAACATAAATAAGGAGGCGTGGTCGGTGTTTATACAGATAAATTAGATCCAACCGGTGTATCACTGAGTTACTTAGGAGCATCATAAGGACATTTAAAAGATCGTGGCCGAAAACATATGTGACTTATGTGGCCTTTTTTCACATTGTAGTCACCACAGATTACCGAGAAATACAACACCACTTTAATTATTACCATGATTTCCTTAATTTTAAAACAGGGTCTTATTATCGTATCATAATAGGAGCTCCATTTAAGCATGAAGCTAAACCACGATCTTAGAAAAAATAATGCTTTGGCATATAAATCTTCAAAGCTGTTATCAGGTACTAAGAAGCTGATCAATCATCTAAAAGCTGAATGATTTAACTCGCTTCATATCTTGATAATCCGTGAAACTACCATGAAGTTCAGAATAACTTTTATTAATATCTGCTCGAAGACAAATTTAAGGGTAATCTTTATTACTACGAATAAAAATATTATGTACAACTTGAGAAAGAGTTCAGCAAATCGTTAATGCATGCGTGATTTATATATCTTAATGTAAAAATACAGTCCCATGAGATATCTATGATTTATATGTTTAAACATATTAATCAATTACTATCAAATCGGTAGCCACTCCTAAACGGGGTGCCCTGCTTCAAGTCCGGCTGATACTTTTAGTTTTTTATTACCTATTTAAAATGATTTTATCTGTTAACTCTGGATGGAAGTATAAAGGAAGGATGAATAAAAATATTATTAAAGTATCACTCAGCTGCGGGTTTAGAAAAATCACGGTGAATGTAGTAAGATATCAGAAATGAGTCACCCTAATCTCCTAAGAATATGCCCGTTACATTTCTTTGAAAATAACGGGAAATTTTACCCACCTTGAAAGAGGCAGAAAATATCAGAGAAGAAGAGCTGGAGCTAAAACGATTTGAAGAGTACAACTGCTACGATAAAATATAATACGCAAGTTTACCAGCTAGAAAGCAATGCGTGAAGGAGCCCAGTATGTTATTGTGCGACCGTTCAGAGACATTAAGAATGAGGAAAGCATGAAAGGAAAGCCAAGCCAACATAGCCTAGTACCAGGAACTATTTATGAGTATATTATGGATAGATTTTCTGAAAAAATGCTATTTTTGAAAAGAATAGAAGAGAAATAGAATTTACGCAATGAGGATAAAATAAACCCAGGGCATATCCCGTAAGGTACGTAAATAATACATACGTATTGAAATATATGTATCACGTATTTAATATCATGTATCATGATAAACATAACATGATATACCCTGTGAATTGTTTCGAGCGTTTTTGTAAAAGAGGAATATATTAAATATGTATAAGGATACGGAAATATAACTAACTTTCCAACGGAAGACGGGGTATGACATGCTATCGCCCAGAGAAAAATAAGACGGCCGGATAAGGAACATTTTTTTAGTCTGTCATTAATTGGTGATAGATTAAAAGCTGGAAGGCCGTCAAATAATTACTATCATACAATTCTAATTGAATCCACAATCATAATTGTTGTTGCTCTATTATAATTTACGTAATACCGCTGGAATACTGCTCAATTTCCTTAAAACAAAATTATTACATTGACAAATAATAAATTAACTTTTTTAAATTTTATTTAAAAATTTTAAAATTCAATTCGAGAAAATCGTATGAATATAGTATATCTAAAATAAAATGCCCTGTTCGTAGATGAATTTGAAATACATAAAATTTATTACATTTATAAGTATTGATTTTTATTATTATTTTTTGTGAATGTGTTTCTTAGAAAAGATAGTAATTATGTATGCCATAACCACCAGATGCTGTCCTATGTACTCATGAAAATTTACCAGAATTGATATTGTTTAGAAAGTTTGACAAAATTCAAAATCCTAAAATCTATCATGTTTTTCCTTGCGGCTACCTCCCGCAGCCCGCCACGGCTGCTGGAGGTAGCGGCATTTTCAAATCTATAGTGTTTTGATTATTGTCTCAGAGTTAATTTTTTTCTTGTAAAAGACCTTTTAATTATAAAAATTAGTTCAGGTTATCTATTCATTTTTACAAACATTTTATCAACATAATGTTTGAACGATAAATAGCTTTCTTGTGAGATGGGCAGCGGGAGGTGAATGTTATCAGCTAGAAAGTGATCATAAAAGTATTTTTCCAGTAGTCTTTAGAGGGAACGTAAAAGTAGATTTACAGAAATGAACAGATTAATTATTAGAAAATAAATATTACCTATGAGTGATAGGTGAGTAGATGCTTTATTCGCGGATACGCAAAACATGCACCTAAACTTTACCCATGAGTTGATGGGATATCTTTATATTTATGTAATATATGTATTCACTCGAACTTCACTCATTTCAAAAACTAAATGTCCTGTTGTATACGAGGTCTCGTATGGTGGTAAAAAAAATCAGGCTTACATTGTTGCAATTTTTTTGCATAGTATGGAACTGCACCGAGTAATGCAAAATTATTCCTTAAAGATTCATTTGCAAGGCCCGGGCACATAGCGTATTAATCTTACCATTATTTACGGACCATAAAAGACGTTTAAGGGCTATCTTAATCCTTCGTATATCTTTCAGTTTCGAGTATCTCTGAAAATATAACATTTAACATGGAGTCGCCACCACCCCAGCTTGCATGACTTCATCCAATCACGGGCTCAAACTCTCGTTTTCAGGGCACACCAAGTTTCCCTACACCTTTGCATATCCACCGACGTTTATGAGTGACGCCGGCTTCATAGTCCCCCTTCCTGCTCAAGGAATTTAATCACCTGCCCACTCCACAATATTCTTATGACCTCCGTCGCACCGTATTCCATATCGGCTCAATCCCCCTTTATCCAATCCCCTGGAGCTCTCTTTCTGATTTCCTTATTCAAATATCGAGAATGCTTTCGTCGATTTCAGTTTCGAAACCCATTAAACATTAACTTTTGTCCAAAAGGCATAAAGAAACAACTGAATAATAACAGGTGTAACTATAATTTCGGATCACGAATTATTACAAATTTTGTTCTTTTGTATTTTCAGTAGTCACTAATTTATTTCTAGTTTATCATTCCCATTAAATTCAATTTCACGTTTTATAATTCAAATTGATTAATGTAAAAAACAATACTTTTAAAGCATCAATTAATGACAAAAGGTAGATTTTTGAGTTACCATAGTAATTATCTAAAATTTCAGTTAGTGAAAATGGATGGAGCGTAGAACCTAGTACATAATGTACTAGTACATAATGTAACATTGCGGATAATCACATCGGGAGAGTATCTGTACCCAAAAACGATCATGTTAAAATTGTACATAAAAATAAGGCTTGTGGTTTCAATAAGCAGTCATATATTTTACAGTCAAGCCAACTAAAGGGCTGAAATTTTTCACAATATCAACCCGGTTGACCACTGAAGCACATGTAATATTCTCAAAAATCAATTATTGATACGTTTTTACTAGATATTATGAGATTTTAAGTCTGATTGAAGCCCTTGCTTTGCAAAGTAACCGCATAATTTTTGGGACTGATTGAACATTTCTGCAAACTTCTTCTGTCTGAAAAATTTATTTTTCCAATTTGTATCAATTTTATCACAAATGCTATGAGTTAATTCACGGATCTGGTAATATTCCGCGAGCAAAATGAAATATGAGGTTTTGATAAAAATTAATTGATATTTTAAAAAAAGTAATATTCAGAAACATATCCTTCCTATGCATACAGAAAATAAAACATGTATTACTGAACTAAACAATTAACCAACAAAATCGTTTTTTCTGTTGGATTCTTAAATGTATTTTAAGCGGAACACCCTGGCAGGGCAAGTTTGACATTTCATTTAAAGAGACTAGAATACATAATTATTTCAATTATAATTTTCGTTGAATGTTACATATGTAATGTCCTGTGTACTCATAAAACGCGAACCATTTCTTTGAATGATGGTCACACTGAAGTTACTCTAAGACTTATTAATATTTCCATCTGTTTTCATCCATCATTAGTTGGGTTCCAAACGAGAGGGAGGCATTCAAATCCGGATCCGAATGAAGTCGTCGGTTCGTCTCAAAGTATTTAGTCTCTCTTCCAACATCCCAGTCCAGATTTTCTCGTGCCTCCCCACATCTAACTATCGCCACCCCTTGCAACATTTAGGCTCTCAACTTTCGAGAAGAGATTTCGACTTTATTTCCTTCTCTCCCTTTCTGCCTTCTCTTAATTTCCATTTCTTTCATCGCTTTTTTACCGCCAGTTTCCCTTCCTCTCCTATCCATTCTGCCTTAACGGAATCAACTATGTATCTTCTTCTCTACTCCTTTATGTCATTTTCATTAATTAGCTTTTAAATGCTTAAACCTGATGTTGCCAAAGAGTTCTTTCGCATTAATATATGCATACATACAAGCGGTTATTTTATATATATATACATACATATATATATATATATATATATATATATATATATATATATATTTATATATTATAAATTACTACGAGTGACGCCGGCTTCATATTCCCTCTTCTTGCTCACTTAACTTTGTTTAGGTGTTTCTATCACCTTTATTACAGTATATTTCTGCATTTTTGCCTCTAATAAAATGAATGTAGCAGTTATTAATTTATTAGTTATAACTCTTTACACGCACACAGAAAGCTTTTATTCCAATGGATCTAGATATTTTTATTACCATTTCTATGCCTTGCAATGCGTTAAAAAACTCTGATAGCATGTAGCAATTACATAAGATTAAGCTGCATATGGGAACACTTCTATCTAAATCTCGCTCCAGAAAATAGAAACATTATCATTATTTCACCCCGTTTTTCTATTCAAGGATATATCGCCAATGGTTTTGACGTGGGGTGCTCACACACTTCCAAATTCTCTCTTCCCCAGCACCTTCTTTTCCTTCTCCTACCCTCTCTTTTTTATCGCTTTCCTTCTCTCTTTCTCTCCTTCACTTTCTCTCTTTTGCTCTAATTCGAATGCTTTCGAGAGGCCTCGCTCGCTTGCCGGCTGGCTGCCTCCCTCCCCGCATCACCATATATTTCGTTTTAATCGAGTTAGCTACGGCACACGCCTTCTGGACACAGAAACAGAATTAGTTGAGCCGTAAAACGCGAAAGTTTGTGAGAGAGCGAGAATCGCAAGTTGATTTACTTTTTTCACCTCGCATTTTATTCTTTTTTCTCGATTTCATTTTCTCTTGTGGCGTAAGACGCCGTGGAGAGGAGTGGCAAGTGTGTTATTTCTTTGTTTTTGGTTCCAGGGATCTAGCGAAAAGATGTTTGCCGAGCTTACACCCAATTACATGAGCATGCTAATGTGTTCCAAACACATTTGAAAACAAATCGCAGTTATTTTTATCGGCTACCCTATTAAAGGTTCCTGAACATTTAAGACAAACCTTGATTAATGGAATTAATTAAGATAAGTGCTATTTTGAAGTCCCTATATGAATTATAACTTTATTTACTACATAACAAATTTACATGTAGTTTCCAAGTAATACGTTAACTTAGTAAGATGACCTGACAAAGTATGGTGAAATAACGATATTAATTTGCACATAAATTACGGCGGAGGTTTCTTAATAATGCTTTGCAATTCTTTCTATCTACATTCACGGGTCACGTTTAAAAATTGACCTTGCATAAATCACCATCATTTTACAGGTAGTCGTTATCAGGATACATAACGAAATTTAGGATTATACGTAAAGAAATTAATATTTGTCCAAAGGTTCATGACTGGCTTTATAGCATCGATTTCGTCCACAGGGATATGGTCAATAGGGCAGTCAATTAATAGTTCCGAAGTAAGCGATCAAAAACGATAAATTAACATCAGAGGAAAATAAGCGATAATGCACATTTTAACATTCGAGGAAGAAGCTTAAATGTTTACGAGGTTGCCGGAAAATATTAAACCAGGGTTATATTAGTGCCTTCATTTGAATGGTAATTTGTGTAAATGTTACTGCCACCAAAAACTCGAAGAATTAAATGATCGCCAAAAGCATATGTGATACAAATGCAGCCAAAGTGAAATCATCTCTTTACTATTCATAGAATCAGCACTTCTTTTTACGATTAATGTTGAATAGAAAGAGACGTGACTGAATTATACCGAGCAAATATTGACACTTGGATCTACGGGGTAGAGATGAACGAGAGTATAATCAAGAGCATCACAACCAGGATTTGAACTGGGAATTTAATTCAATTACGAAAATGGGAACCGTTGACGAAATATATAGTAGCAATGCATATAAAGGGCTATAAAACGCCCGGCTAAGGTTAAATGAAATGACTCTTATGATGGTGCAAACGTAACAGAAACCATAGGATAATTAACTTGGGATTGCGAATGAAAATGTGGGAGTTTAATTTATAAAACGGGAGCTTACTGAAAGTAATATGAAATTATCACTTCATAATAAAGAGGGAAACCCGTGGAAATCGTGTTGACAGCAAACAAATTCAACTGTCTCCTTAATGGATAGATTTGAACTCCTGCGACAGAATAGAATAGCGACTAGGTGCTCGAATTTTATTCATAACATAGCGGGTGTATTGAAGTGTAAAAGAAGAGAACATTATAATTACATAAGAGAACATTATAAAATACACACATATTATAAACTAATATTTAAATGCACAATATAGCGCAAAATTCTTTGCAATAACGTACAAATTAGAATTGAAAAGTAAGAAGGGGAAATTCCACTATCACATGGACATGCAACCAATGGTTTCCGCCCACAAAGACGCAGGTAGGGATTGTAACAAACCGCTGTAGGCAGTGGAGGCGTCCCCACCACAGAAAGAGACGAGGAATGAAAGGAAAAGCTTAACAACATACAAAGCAGGGAAAGCAATACCGAAACGAGCACTACAATCTTTTTGACAGCAAAACACACGAGATTAAGTAAAGTGAGTACAATTGAATAAAACTTTCTATCACATCAATCTGAACGTTATTTTTTTCTCGAGACCAAAATGAATTTAAAAAACAATAAGCTACAATACACAATAACTTAAAAGTTATTTTATGCCGGATAAAATAAATGAGAAAGAAACTAGGAATTATTGGCAAGTAACTCGATTTAGATTGAATGTCAAATTTGTCGACAGTAAAAAAATAAGAACAAGAAAAACAAAACAGAATATTTGTGATTTTTTTCTTTTTATTGGTATTTTATTGTTTAAGTTTAGTTTTAGATGGCCAAAGATAGAGCAGTGAAAATTTATTTGACCTTTGCCAAAAAAACGCAAACTAACAACTGCCACTACAATGAAACCTTCGATTCCGTATGCTTTCAACATCCATTCATTGGTTTGAGCCGGTATATGCTTTTCCTACCCCCATCTCAATATCTCAAATATATTCCCGCTATCAATACCACATCCTTCGACATCCCATCGCCTACCAAAATGTAATGTATCTAAATTTTTCGTCTCCTATGCATCTCTACCAAAAAAACCTCTCACCTAATCTCTAGTAAAATTCTGCATCATTTGTTTTCTTTTATCATTTTTTAAATACATATTTTGAACTGCACGGATGATCTACACCCGTCTAAATGATCATTCTGACACTGCCAATCCCAATTTCGCAACTGCCAACGCAATTTTCAATTAAAATTGCATATTCCAACAATCCTATTATGGGCAGCAAATTCGCTAATATTGCTTTACTATATTAAACTCCCCAAATCTAATACACAAGCGAAATACTATACACCTTTCTGTTAGTGACTTTAGTACTACTACGGCAAAGCGTGTCCATCACCCTTAACTTCATTCCAACAGATTATTCCGCAAGTATTTATTTTCCCTCCCCAACCCCAAACAGACGAGTCGAAGAACCACTTTAGATGCGTGCCAGATTAAATATGTATTATTCTATAGTGTTCACATTTGGCTTGCTTTCCTTTTCTTGGGATGGGAACTAACATTACTCTGACAGCATCTTCGAGGCCATATCCCTCAATCATAAATGCAACGAATAAGCCCATTTAAACTTATCTTTTCCCGTTTTCCTAAAGCCTTAAGTTTTTCCTCCGGAACATTTTATCCTTCCTCTTACCCTAAATTGATTTCAATTTTCTTAATGGTGTTTCTGTCTCACCATCAAGTAGTCTCTGACCTAAGATATCTCCATCTAGGTCAAAATTCTCTTTCCAAGTCCTTAAATTGTGTACCTCATATACTTAGTAAAGAGATATTATATTACTGGTATAGAATATTCACCTAATGTCTCTTGAAACTTCTCGGATTCAACTGATCAATTGATTCAATTAATAGTATATAGTATTTCTCCTTCGTATTTCCTGACAAAGCTTCCAAAATCGTGAACGGTGTGCCAATTTACCCTTCCATTTCACACCATCTATATTTTTGCTGTGCGAGTTCTACTACCTCTATTTAACCATAATAGTTTCCAAACTCAATTTTATTCTTCTCTATGTACAGATTGAGACAAAATAGACTCCCTAGTGTTCAAAAATCACTGAATACCTTACAGATAAATTATCAGAGTAAAAGTAGTAAAGTTAGCTGGAAGAAACAACGCCAATTGCAGTAATTACCATGCAGTAGTCTAGTGATCATCGAGAATCTGTCATAGTAACGTTCTTTAAAACAATCATAGTGTGGTGGTGACGCAAAGGGCGCTGCGGTCTATGGATGAAGAGTATTTTCACCCGTCTGTAAATAAGCAAAATTTTCGTTAGTTAACGACTGACAACCCTCGAAAACTTAACCTAAGACCTCTTCATATTCCCAAAGTGTCAGTTTGGTTCGCTTTGTCCTCCATAGGCATTATTGCGCCTTGCGTTTTTGAATTTCGAGGTTTAACTGTTACTGTGAACTCTGTTCACTTTTCTTTTCGAACTTTTTCCCCACCAAAATGGAAGAATATCGGAGGAATACGACAAAGAGGCCTTTCGGGTTCCAACAGGATGGTGCCAAGGCTCATACTGCCCGTCGTTCACGTCAAAACCTGAAAGAACAATTTCCCGGCCGCCTGATCTCCTTGCGAGGGGATTTTCCATGGTCCCCTCGCTCCTATGATTTGAGCCCATGTTATTTTTTATTTGGGGATATCTCAAAGTTGAGTTTTTCAAAGTTCAACCAAGGACCTTGAAAGTTCTTTCTCAATTGGAGGTAATAACAGATTTCATCGCAGGAATAACGCAAGATATGCTGAGAAGAGTGTTCGAAAACGTTTTTGAAGGACTCAACATACGCAATTTTTAAAACCTAACGAAAATAAAATCATTTTAAATATAGTTTTCAAAACTGAAAACCTTTTCTCATTATCTTTGTGGGTATTTTTTTTAAATTACCCGTCAAATCAGGGAGTTCATTCTGCTCCATTTCTTCCTCGTGTATATCTTCCTTACCATCTCGTCTGTAATCAATGATTTTCTGAACCTTTTCTTAACATTAGCTCCGATAGTTTTTTTTTTAGCCTTTCAATGTCCCTTTTTGATTTGTTTCCATTTGCTATTTCCTCACCCGTCTCTCTGTCATCAATCATAATTTTTTAAATCGCCACTAGTATTCCTTTGGTTTTCTACTGATTAAGGCTCCTGAATTCCGTATTCTTAACAGTCATCTCTGTTTTATGTCCTCTACTCTTAGGTTACTCTTTATTAGTACTAACTACGATATAAATCCATTTCAAGGAGAATGAGAGAATTCATTCTTCCGCCTAACTTTCTGCTTAATCATGATATAGTCTAAATGATATCTTTTTGGATACCCAGTCCATCGATTTACACGCAAAACTACGTCCAGTGCGGTGTATGCTATTATGCATATATTGAAACCCAATCACACTGTATATTAACAATGTCTCTCGCAAAAGTTTATTCTTAAGCTTTAAGTCTCTTAACGTAGCAATTCCTTGTTTCAAAACCGTAGTTACCTTCCTTAATGCCATCTATCCCTTTCCCTATCATCCATTCTGAGCTCTCAGTAACTATTTCATATTTCCTCTTAGGAATACCCGCAATTATTTCTTCTAGTTAATACATTACCCTATCAAAACCTTACTACCTATACTTGTTTGTTGGCATTTTAATCTGAATAGTGATCGAACTTATATGTTCAGCTCTTTCTGGTGTTCATACTGTAATACCATTTATCTATTTAACGTTCAATACGCGAATTCCAAAATTTGGCTCACAATTATTCCTTTTTCAAGAAAAAATAGCTTTTATCATTAATGGTAATAGTAAGAACTTTTCAAAATTTAAGGTGTAAATGTTTTGCTAAAATTAATTAAGTTCGATTTTACTGCAACCACATAATATTAATATTTACATTATATAGTATAGGTAGTATATTAATCAATAACAAAAACAGTTATGTCTACAACGAAATGAAAAAAACCAAAGGTAAAAGTAACATAAAAAAAGGAAAGAGCAAATTGTTGAGACTGAATAAACAATTCAACAATTAACATGTTTACAGCGAAGATTGACTGCCTGTTGAACAAATTCTTAGTAAGAGAACTATCATTAGCATTATTGGTATCATATCTGTTAAAGTAGTTTTCTAATGGAGAAAAGCTATCAAAGGCTACAGCGAAAATTCCCTTGTCACACTTAATAAAGCACAACCCACTTACAACCCCTCTTCAACTCTGAATACTTATTTCATTCCTCTCTTCATTTCGTCTAAGATCCATATCCTACAAGTATTCCTGCCCCTTCCTTGTTTTTCTTGCATACATCCCTCTATCACTGTATTTAATATCCCATCACCAATCAGAATGTCGTAAATCCATATTTCCTACCGCCTTTGGAATTCTCCCTACAATCATCTCTCATCCTACGATATACCTATTAGATATTTGTTTATTTTTCTCTCTGTTCACCTCACTTGTTCAATCTTTCCCCAACCCACATTTTGAAAGCCTCCAATTTACTTCAATCAGCCTGCTTTAATGGCCATGTTTCTGCGCAGTATAAAATCACGATCGATGCCAAAAACTAATATTTTAAGGGATATTTGCCACTACGCTTCTCGAATCTTTGACGAGTTAATATGTCATCATAATACTTTTAAAATTAGCTAAAAAAAATTAAGGAATATATTCATCAGCGTAAAAATATTATGATCCAAGGAAAATTAGCAAAATACCTCGTCTAAGGTGTTCTATTTAAAATAAAAGAATTGAACCGTACGTAAAGACTATTTGCTTGTAAGTACCGAGAAAAACTTTAATTTTTTTGACTTACATTATTTTTTTCTTTATTTCATTGTTAACTCCTCTTTTCCTTCGTCCTTCGCGTTAAAGCTTAATTCCTTCTTTTCTCTTCCCAGCCTACGCCTAGGTTTCCCTTCAATACGAAATTTAACATTGAACCACATTTCAATATGTCCTTCACTTAATTCCTCTTGCAGGATCCTCTTGCTCTGATTTTCCAAGTAAATCTGATCAATTCGTAAAAAAAACCGCCTTTCCAAAGTTTCGTCCAAAAGAGTTTTGTCCAAAGTACATTATCTATTGCTCGCTACGAAAATATTTTAAAAGACTTCAAAATGTACACATTCTCTTACTTTATATAACAGGTCTCACATTAACAAAGCGTTCACTCTATAACAACGCTTCATTTATTAATGTTTTATTCATATTTTTACTCATTTTTCCTGTTATAAATTGTCTTCTTTTTGAATATACCTCTTTTTATTACACGATTGCTGTTACTCATGTTTGTACTTTCCTTTAATTCTCTTTCTTGATTCCCAGTATCCCTGATCTAATCATTGTCCTTTTATTCAATGTACCCTTCGTAATAGTTGTGGAACGCCTGATGGTGCTCTTTTCATCTTTTTTCTGTTTGTTGGTGCAAAGATTTCATGTGATAACGAACTCAAAGGCCTTGCCTCCCCTGATGTTTGGCAACAATCAGCCGAATGAGCTCGTCTGGTTTCTGGATCCATTATCTCTTCGCGTTCGTCCAAATTTATCATGAAAATGATAATTTAAATGACTTCCCTCTTCCATTCTTAATATTTTTAAAGTAATTCCATTACTTAACAGGCCTCCCTACTAGGGTTTGATGACTTTGCAGCCGCTTACTAAGGCACAGACACAGCGCTGGCTACCTTTCGTCTGACCCTTCTACCTACAGGGGTAATCATTATTGCCCCTGCCAGGACAGCTTTGGAGATAAATGGATCCATAATCATTTTCTCAGCTAGTTAATCAATAAGTGCTTTTCAATAGGAGGGGATATATCATGAGGATTAATAATAGAACAATAATTGTCATAATTTTATCAAATGTTCAGCCTTTAGATACTGAATTGATATTGAGGTAATTACTTCATTCTAAGAATTAAAGTGATCCAAATAATAAATTGATTGTTATTAAGCGTTTCTCTCAGAAACCATAAACTATAAAGACAAAGAGATAGAAGCAAAAAAAACCATATATTTACATTTTCTCTACAGCATTTCAAGTTACCTCATCTGTCAAGGACCTCCTACTCAATCTTACCAAATAAAAGCACCTAAGTCACGCTAACCAAATACATCGCCACTTTTCAAAACTTAACTGACCCTTAGGGCATTTTTCCCCTCACCCCTCAAAGAAGGAGTACCTCCTTACACTATCTGAAGACCCCTTCCATTTCGTCAGTCCCTTTCCCCTTATCTACATAATTCCGCTGTTTTTTACGAATTCTGCGAGGGTCGCCATCCCCTCCTTCCCGACCCCTTGCTCCATCACTCCCACTAAGGGTGCCTAGGGGTAGGGAAGGGGAGAGAGGGTGAGATTCGGAACCCTTTCCACTTTTCACACACCCACCCCTAGTCACCCCTCACCACTTCTCCGACTTCCACCTCCCATTTTTCCACCCACATCCACATTGCGCCCCCTGATGCCCCAACACCAAGGCCTGACGCCCCCGCCCGCCCCCATCCATCCTCCTGCCGGCCCCAGCCCGCGCAGCTTTCTCCACCTCGTTCATCTTCATTCGCGTCGTCCCATTACTCCCAATTATCCTGCATCACTTGCCCGCTCCGCTACTCTTTCTTCCCGGGGCCGCAGTTCCGTCAAGGGGAAGGGAAGAGGAGAGGGGAAAATTACCGTTTTCCAGAAATCCACTCCTACCCTCTTTCCATCTCCGCCCCTCCCTCCCTTCCGGCTCTCTCCATTCTTTCTCTCCCTCTTCCTTCCCTGAAGTTTTTCATTTTTTCTTCCGCCTCGTCCGCTCCTGAGATCTCCCCCGTCTTTTCTTCCTTCTCCGCGCACGAGACACGGCGAAAAAGGAAATTCTCTTCTTCTCGCTCAAAATCACTGATTTTCCCGACTGTTTTCTACTCCTTCTGCCCTCCGACGATCATTAAGTGCGTTGTGACCCACGGAAGGGTAAATGAGCGGGCTGTTGAAGACACTCCGTTCAAGAATACATCCGCATAGTCTTTGAAAGATCCATTTGGGGCTTCTTTTCTTACGGCGAACATTTTATTAGATAAATTTCCCTAGGAAATATAACAATCAGTACGTAGGCTAATTACACTGAAACATATATTCCAAATGAGGATCACATTTAAAAACATATTTTCAACAATTGATGTGCAAAAAGAATTTCACTTTTTCATTTATTTTTATATTCGGTTGTTATACTTAGATAAAACGAATTAATGTATATTTAAAAGCCAAATATTATCCTTCTCAGCTTTAAATAATTTACCATACCGTCCACGAGATTTTATTTTGCTTAAAATATTTTTTTCTAGCCTATATTTTGGTGGCAACTTAAAGGGTTTATTTTTAATATATAGCACGGATTGTTTACGTCAATTATGTGCGTAGCTAATAGAGAGGTAAAATGGCTGCATAATTTCTTGGAAAATTTTAATGAAACTTAGTTGCAAATGTAAAATATTTTATATACTCTATTCCGTTATTTTTTATAATTTTCTATAATCTTACCTACCTTTCTTTCAGCGAATACGTAGAGAACTACGAAGGTATACTGTTCTATATCAGAATCGTCAATTTTTGCATCTATAACCTCTTCTCTCAAATGTTTGTGCATCAATGTCATTGTTTTTTGTAGATATGAGTTAAAACGAGAACACTTAATTTGAGGATGATTCACCGAGACAATATAAGGGGCAGCGCAGAGCCATTTTGTATAAAAGATTATGTAGGATTTTTTGGAGACTACCTAGTTCAATCGAATAATTTAATTTATTTTCCAAAGTTTCTCACTCGGATTTTCCATTATTCCTTGAAAAACCAACCACCTTGAAAATATACTTTCAAGCTCTCCTAGTATTAGAAGGGCTAAGTTCCAGTACATTTATAGACTTATGATGCATGTTTGTCGGTCATGAGTATTTAAATGTTCCTTCAAAACTAAATGACAACATGAATGTTTTCTGAGGTTTTTCTGTGCAATCGTATTTTCGATTCCCATCCCACATCCCTAAAACGTCAAATCGCTCTTGCAATAAATTTTCCTAAGTGCCTCCTCCTTGATACGAGAAGAGATTCCTCTTCTCCTCATCTCACAGTGACAGTTTATATTAGCTAGTTTTTTCATGCTGTGAATTCGAAAATAGATGATCTCAAGTCACGTAAAATAACGCGAAAAATGTCATTAATATTATGCAGTTTTTGTTCAAATACCGTAATCATCCTTTCATTTCCCAACACGTCAGGCAAGTTCTTTTATTCATTTAAAGCTTCCTGAGAAAATATGTATTGACGGCGATCTCAATGATAATATCAAATACAAATTCTCAAATATTACCAAAAAGGCGATTTACAGTGATCGAGGTTCATTAACCTACGTAAGAAACTGCAGAAAAATATTATTCTAAACTCAATTGTTATGTTTTTTGAGAAAATTACTCTTATTTTTTTTCATTTTTACTAAGCTTGTAGGCAATTTTTAAGAAATTAGTAAGATAAACTAAACCACGTTACCAGATGTAACTTTCAGGGTTTTTCATATTTTGTTTTCGATCTAGAGCATAGTAAGATGACACGAAGGCAATACTTAGACGTCCTCAGGTCTACAAAACGATTTTAGGGAATCAATTTTCGTAAGGGTATGTCATATGATGTTCGTCCTGTGTAAAATCATTATCATTTACTCAATTGTATACGAAATAATCACATTTTATGAATCGAACCTGGGCTGTTTTTCGTCTAAATACATTGCGCTTATAGCGTTCTATTTATCAGTTAATTTTCCCATATTACTCAAAATCTTGCCAATGATGCATCGAAACGCAATTTCTGCCTGAGTTTATCGCCTTTAAATAGTAGAGGTTTCTGTCACTCGCGGTGGTATTGCAATGGCTAATGCGACATGCTTACACACAAATTCAATAAATATTAACAATTTTTAATGAGCTACGAACGTATAAATAATTACCGGATACAGCTGATCCCGATAGCAACATTGAGTGGGATCGTGTTTTCAAATGAGGAATGACGTAATTATAAATGATAGCCGATAATCCATGAATTATTTTAACGTATATCTCCTCATTTTATCTCAGGTATGTTGATTTTCTTCCCCACTTGCTACTATACTTCTATCAATAGAACCAATTACTTGGCTGATTATGCTATATGCACCATAATTTCTATATTTCATAGTGGTACCTTTTTGGCATTCTAGCATTAAAACTTCTATTAACACTGAACATCTCGAGAAAATCGTGAAATGGCGACTGTTATTTTACACTCTCTTGCAACTTGGATTTCATTCTTCATCCTATGGATTCTTTTATTTTAAATAGTTTATTAATCGATAAGTTTCTGTGTGTTAAATTTACAATTCAGCCGATATTTCCTCTCTTTTTCTTATGAAGTCGCCGAACTAGCAAGAAATACCAGATACATGAACGGGCACCTGATGAGGCATGACACTTGAAGAGGTGAGAACTCTTATGTAATAAGGGAAATTAAAGTAATATACTAATTTTAAGTAGACAAATATTTTCATTCAAAGCTTCTAAAGATTATTATTAATATTTTCTCATATTTTTCTTTCTTTTCATTTAATATTCCCCCATTTAAGAACTGCAACTGAGTACTTAATCGCATGAAGTTTAAAAAAAATGAACTATTATCAACTACAATTACTATTCTCAGCTCACCTCAAGCAAAGTCCTTCGGAGCAAGGGACATGTCAGGGATTGGGGGCTAGTTTCTTTCACTACAACGTTTACAGTTTTCTAGGAAGTTAATCCCGCCCTGAGAAACCTTTCTGGGTCACAAATCAAAGAGTAAAAGTATATCAGGATTTTCAAGGATATAACCGGATAGGAGAGGAGGACGTTTTGGTCAGTATACAGGGTTCGTCCGGAAAATAAGTGTAATAAGCTCATTGTCTTTTTTGACAAAAGGGGAGTCGTCCACTACGAATTTGTACCTGAACGACAAACTGTAAATGCTGCATTTTACGTCCAAGTGCTCGACAGGCTTCGAAAACGAGTCGCCCGCGTCCGGCCAGCGATCAACTGTATGACTGACAACCTGAGCGACAATGCGCCGTCTCACACCGCGCTTGTCGTGTCGGACTTCTTGGCCAAGCACGGCGTGGCAACGCTGCCGCACCCGCCCTACAGCCCGGACTTGGCACCACCGGACTTCTTTCTGTTCCCGAAGATAAGGAGGAGTTTGAAAGGAACTCGATACGGGACTTTGGACGCCGTCAAAGAGGCCGTGACGACGTGTCTTCGAGAGGTTCCCGATGATGCCTTCGCGGGGGCGTTCCAGGAATGGGAACGCCGCTGGAACAAGTGTATCGACTCACAAGGGTCCTATTTTGAGGAATATTAGCTTAAGATATGTAAAAGTGTAATAAATTTTTTTCCCTGAGCTCAGTACACTTATTTTCCGGACGAACCCTGTACGATAGTTCTACTGTTGTTCTAGTACGCTTCCAAAATAAATATAATTAATATTTTATACATGAAAAGATTACGATGGATAATGGGTCTGATGATTCGTTACAGAGCCATGATAGCTATCTGCCTACATTCGATGAAGATGGGCGGAATACTCCTACAGGAGACGGAAATACTTGATATTGCTTCGTAATATCCTGCGTTTCATAAAACTATGTACTTAAAAATAAACATACCTTATTCTCAAAAATTAATTTTATGATCCAAGAAATACGCTTAAGGATGAAAAAGTATCCAAATTATGTTAATCGGTACCAAAGGAAAGCCATTATTGATCTTATAGCTAATTGGTAGCATCTATTTTGACCATAGGGCGGAGAATGTAATAAATTACACCTTCTGCAGTTATCAGAAAGAAAATATGTAAATCAAGCAGCACGGTTAACATCATGCTATTCCCGAATGAGTTGCTAGCTCACTCATGTAGCAGAATTTCCGCTTCAGATCGTCCAAAATCAATGACGCGATGCGCGAAATACTTTGCACAGAATTTGTTCAAGATTTTTATAATATTGATGAAAGAGTAACAGACGCAAAACAAAACGATAGTAAAGAATCGGAGGTTTGGGGAGCAGACAAACGGAAAAGAACAGAGGAGTGGCGGCCACCTGTTGTAATGGAAAACGGACAGACTCATTAAAATTTTCGGACATATATACAGTCCATATATACGTTCCCTCCCCCGTGGCAAAGGGAAGAGTGAGAGTGGAGTTTCTGAAAATATATAAACAGTGATAAAGTGGGAGGGATGGGAGATGAAAAGGGAGAGTGGGAAGTAGAAGGTGACTATGGAAGAAGAATCGCCAATTATTCGGTCGCGTCAGAAATTTATTGTGCGCTGGTGCATTGTGGGCAACCATTAGCGTGATTCAAACGCACTCGCCCGCACTTGATTACGACTGTCCGGCCGCCCCGGGATCGGCGCGCGCGAGGGGATGACCGAGGGACGCACCGAGGGGAGCTCGCGGTGCACGAGAGGAAGTACCGGCTAGGGGAGGGGAAAGTAGGCGGAGCAGTTGAAGGGTAATACCATTTTCCATGATCAATTGACGCCATGATGGCATCGGTACGATAGGGAAGTTGTTTCAATGAAACGCACGCTGTTTTTATTATTCCGTACGACATCCACGTTGTAACTGAACGGGCCATCTATGATTCAAATTAATAACCATAACCATTCAAATTCTATTCTCTATATCGAGGTTCAGACACGGCCATTGTTCGACGCATTAGAGAAAACAAGCAAACATGTGCGGGCACATTTATTCTGGCGTAGTTATGATCGATTGTTTACGTCAAGCATCCGCAGTGAATTTATATGCTTAAGAACAAAATATGAAGTTGCCGTCAATCATGTATCAATCAAAGAGTCCAACTTTGAAGACTTTAAAAACACCGGTAACTCAAAGTTTTGAGATTGGATTCGAAATTTATAAGTGACTCCATTCCGTATTTAATAAGCTCTGACGAAAGAGCCCAACATTTGAAATGATATCTGGTATCAGGACTTATTTTCAGTTAAATCTGTATATTCACAATTTGAGAATTAAAATTGGGAAAGTAATGTATAAATGTGACATTAATGTTTATTTTTGTTGTGCGTTAGAAAATGAGTTTTTTCCTTTATTGCTCGATTTTTAGATACAAAATGCAAATGAATAAAATATTGTGATTATTGATGGAACGTGGTAGTCCGGCGTGATAATCTACTGAAGAGAGGGTCCGAATTCGTTTCAGGATGACGCCTCTAAGCGTATAAAAAGAGGCGTTTCAGGAGTGAATTGTGGAATATCATGATTAATAATAATTGGCAATTTTCACAAAAAAATTTTTAATACGACCGGTTTCGATGTAACTACATTATCTTCTAGTAATTAAGCCCCTAAGCGTATTAACAAAAATTCAACATTGTAATTTATTGTGTGCCAAATGTTCCAGGAAAAAAAGGGTAGCTTGTGGGAAAAATCTGCACATATGTGCTGTTTTTTTTCCCACATGTCTCACAGGGCGCCGTTGGACTTATTAGTATGGAATTGGAGTAAAACATAAGTACCACTCTAAATATTGATTTGGCTTGACCATGATTTCAACCTGAATCGCTCGCTGTCCAGCGCAGTGCTTTAGCCATAGAAACTACCAAGCCTACTTTTATGGATTTTGGTGCACATAATAGGAAGACTTAGCCACAATAACTAACTGGTGAGACATATCTTCAAGTCCTCTGAAAGCTCTACCTCCACTGTTAAATTTCGACTCGATTTGCCAATCGGTTGGTTAAAAAGGTTTAAGGCAACTACGGAAAGCATATTCATTGAGGCGCAAACTTATGACATTATCTTCAACTTGCACTCAAGCATAAATCACATGATTAAACTTAAAATTAACTTCTTAATGCCATTATCACTAATGCCTTTAGTTTAACAATGGAAAGAAGCATGCAGAATTGAAGAGTGGCTAATTGTGATGTTGGATATCATGTTGTTTTTTTTCAGGGAGTAAAGGTAAATGAATTAATCATTGTACCTTTGAGTAACATGTATCCACCAAAAACTATCGTGATAGGTACACTACCAACTAATAACGCAAAGCTACGAATCAGTGCCAATATTAAATACTAAAATATAACAGCTATGCACCACTCCTCTTCACTTGATTTGGGACGTGCGTTGAAAGGCGAGGCGTATTTAATTATGATATGGTCGGTAGTTTCATTTTTAGTGAAAACATGGCTGTTGTGGTCCACCATATTTACATTATGAAAATAAATGTTACATTATATATTTCTTAAGTCTATGTAATTTGACGCAATATTTATGGTGTGCTAGTTACTTAGATACATGCGTAGAATCTTGAACGCGACCCCTAAATTTGTACTTGTACAGACTACGATTGGCTCATTCCTATCTTTCGAAATTTAAATTCGTACGATTAAGCATAGCGTGCTCCGAGAAATAATATAATCCCCATATTATTCTTAGAAATAGCAAATCTTCTTAGTTCGTCAACCGTTGTTGTAACTTTCTTTCTACAATTTTCTTCCTGGAATTAGTATTTAGAAAATTTTGAAGAGAATAAGTTACAAAAATTAATTGATAAATCATTAACTTGAAGACTATTTAATAATAACTTCACTAGAAAAATTGCTGGCATGAAAGTTTAATTATAGAGTACCTTGAGAGGTTAAAATAAGTAATAAGTTTCCAGTAATGTTTCCTACATCACAATTCATTAAGCTAAACTTTTTCTTATATTTCATCCATTTTCACGCCAGTACGGCAAATTCGCCTTAACAAACAACACCTCGTATAACAAATTTAAAAAAATATAGATAGCTCTAAATTGTTTATAATGCATATATTTTTCCTTATTTCAAACACTTTTTAAAGCTCATTATGATATTTTGCGATGAGGAAATGCTCTACAAACCAGTTAATGCAGTATATTTTTAGGAGAAGGATATTGGAAGATAAAAATAAGAAAACCTGATTAACTCTCTTCTTAATACCTCAGCGTCAGTTAAAATGATTACGACAGAACCTTGAAAATCCAGATGCTTAAATGCTGAGATTAAATCTGACAGTAATTGATCTGGACGATTCATCAAGAGTTAGCATATTAATGAGATGGCTTTAACGCGTGATTTATTGAAATCGCACCAAATTATAGCCTCAAAGTGATGCCAGAGTGGTCGCTACAGAAAATGTACTAAATTAATCATGATGGTAAGCACATGAGAGTGATAAATAAGCATTTTCACAATTAAACATTAGAGAAAACCTTATATATTAGCCATCGCGGTGGTTAATAGCTAATACGACCGAAATCCCACATATGCTGACACTTCTAATGAATGTTATAGTTGCGGCTAGTAGTATTCAATCGCGTTTCGTATTAATTATAACAGACTAGGAAGCATTTCACGATGAACAACAAATTCGTATCTCCCACGCTTAGCATTGTACACATGGTCGGCGGTTTCATCAATCAAACATAATTTATGATTTATTCACCGCGAAAAATTCTCCTCACGTAAAATACCATTTGATTTTAGAGATAAATTTACATTTCCCTTGTAACGATTTTACCACTAACCACTCATTATGGACATTTATTCATTCAAGGATATCGTTTTTGTGAATTATGCGAAAAACGAATTTAAAAAATAATTTGTAATTTATTATTGATATAAAATATGCATTTAATATCGGTCCTGTTTAACATAACATATTTCAGCAAGTTATGAAGATCATATGGCTAACTACTAAGATGCTCATTTGAACTTAAATACTAAAATGGAATTTACGTTGGCAGTAATGTACATCGCTCTTAAGACATAAGGAAGAGAAGTTTAAGAGAGTAATTACGTAACTTTTCCACAGACCACAGGTTTCTTCTGTGCTAATTTTACTCCCAATAGGAAGGTGTCACCTTGCCCTCAGCCGCCTCAGTGGCTAAGCCATTGAAGTTTGCTCAACATTCCATTCGCAGCTACTGAATATTACCGTTCCCCGTCAAGATGTACAATCTTGGAAATCCGCATAATCCATCAGACTAAGCTGATTAACTTGAGATTAATTGTAGTAATATGGCATATTGATTTTCCTATTAATTTCGCACATTGTGCCATCAGTACAAGGGTACCTGCGTGTGAGTACATATGCGATGAATAATACATGTAGGATGCTTCTTCGTGGTAAATATGTAAAGATATTTAGAAAACCCATGATATATAAAGCACTTCATCACAAAATTCTGGAAATGTCTTCTAATAGACTAATTCAAGAGAAAAGTGCAAAATCCCTCCGAGCAGCATGTTTCCAGCTCGAAGATAATGAATGATTGACACATTATTATTTTATTAAAAGATACTTTCCATATATATACTAAATTTCTATTTTACGCACGCATTAAACATAATTGAACATCACAACAATTTCAATAACAATACATATTCTTCATTGTGTGTTTAAGTTGAGCCACGTTTAAATTAATCATTGAAAACATAAATTATAAATTATTAAGAGGTTAATTAGCTGTATATATTTCTCTTATTGATAGATTTTAAAAATGGTTTAGAGATGGAAATATTGAAAACAAATAAAATACTGTTGTTAATAAAGCTACCGCCTATCAATGACACATAGAGCCCGATATGTAATATCCTATATGATAATATTACATAAATAAATAAATATATATATATATATATATATATATATATATATATATATATATATATATATATATATATATATTTTTTTTTAGGTAATCTACCGGTTAAGGTAGGTTTTTGGATGGACACAACCATCAAACAAACATCCTGTGACTCCCCACCTAGCAAACCAATCTATATCAGGTCCCTCCTCATCTCGGTGTACCTCCTTCCTCCCTTCATCCCGTCCAACATCCCTATCCTGTTCCTACCCTTACCTCGCTTGCCCAACATTCTCCCCTCTATTACCCTCTTCAACATTCCACTACCGCTCAATACGCCTTTCATCCATTTTTCCTGCCTCCATAGGATTTCTCTCAACAAACCCCTCTCCTCACCCACCATTATATATATATATATATATATATATATATATATATATATATATATATATATATATATATATATATATATATATATATACACATATATATATATATACAAGATATATATATATATACAAGATATATATATATCTACTGTAAGTGTCCTTCATTTATGTTTCTGTGTGTGCTATATTTGTTATCCGAGTATATAAAGAATATGTATATATATGGCAAAATAAACAAAGGAGTAAGACAAGGATACAACCTCTCGCCAGAAATATTCAACGCATACTTGGAAGAGGCAATAAAAGGAACACAAGAATTGGGTGTTACCGGAGTCAAGGTAAATGGATAAGAAATCAACATGCTCCGGTTTGCAGATAACATCGCAATAGTGGCGGAAAAGCGAGAGGCCCTCCGAACAACTCTGCGTGCTATGGACCAAGTACTGGGGGAATATAATACGAACATCAACAAGAAGAAAACTAAAATCCTTGTGCGTGGAAGAGAGAAGCCGAATACAGATCAACATTAAAGGGGTGAGACTATAGCACGTGGAAACCTTAATCTACCTGGGCAGTAGAATAACATGGAATGGAAGAAGTTCGACCGACATCAAGCGAAGAGTAGCCCAAGTTAAGAACGCATTTATGAAGAAGAGGCAATTAATATGTTCAAATAACCTAAGGCTGGAAACAAGGAAACAATTCGTCAAGACTTTCGTGTGGAGCATGGCACTTTATGGTTCCGAGACTTGGAACATTGGAAAAGTGGACCAGCAAAAAATAGAAGCCTTTGAAACATGGTGCTGGAGGAGAATGCTGAAGATTGAATGGACGGGCAAAGTAAGGAAGGAGGAAGTATACAGAAGAGCAGAAGAGGATAGAAACATATGGAGAATTCTACGGCAAAGAAGAAATAGATGGATTGGACACAGATTGAGGTACAATGGATTGATTGGGAAAATAACAGAAGGAAAAATAGAAGGAAAGATCACACGAGGAAGACCAAGAGAGATGTACATAGGACAAATTAAGAAACACGTAAAACAGAAAAGGTATCAGGGATTGAGAGAATTGACATTAATTAGAGGCGAATGGAGGGCTGCAATAAATCAATCCTAGGATTGAAATACTGATGACGATATGCATGTATAATATGATGTAGAAGAAATAACGCAATATAACATTTGGACGGCGCAGTTGAACATAAAATAAAATATATAACACGTAAAAGAACACTCACATTGTAGATTGTTTGAGGTCTGGGCCCTGAGGCCTTCTTCAGATCAAACTACATATATTATTTTATTAGGAAATCTACCAGTTAAGGTAGGTTTTTGGATGGACACAACTATCAAATAAACATTTTGTGACTCCCCACCTAGCAAACTAATCTATATCAGGACACTCTTCATCTCCGTGTACTTCTTTCCTCCCTTCATCCCGTCCAACATCCCTATCCTGTTCCTACCCTTACCTCGCTTGCCCAACATTCTCCCCTCTATTACCCTCTTCAACATTCCACTACCGCTCAATACGCCTTTCATCCATTTTTCCTGCCTCCATAGGATTTCTCTCAACAATCCCCTCTCCTCCCCCACCATTTCTAGTACTTCGTCATTTGTTTTCCTTTCGGTCCATTTCACCTTCTCCATTCTTCTCAACACCCACATTTCAAAAGCCTCCAATCTACGTCTATCCTCCTGCTTCAGCGACCACGTTTCCGCGCCGTACATAGCTACGTTCCATATCAGAGTTTTTACGAGTCTTGTCTTAACATCCCTACTCAACGTCCCCGTCATCAACTCCCTCCTCCTTGAGAAAGCCTCCTTGCCTAGCGCAATTCTTCTCCTTACGTCCCTACCACTTTGACCGTATTGGTCCAAAACACTTCCGAGATATGTAAACTGTTCTACCTGCTCTATTTTTTCCCCGCCAATTTTAATATTTAGCTTAGCCTTTTTCTTTCTGGAAAATCGCATAACCGTTGTTTTATTAATATTGATTCTCACCCCATATTTATCGCACTGAACCTCCAATTCACTCAACAATGCTTGCAACCCCTTGGCTGACTGAGCAACTAATGCTTGGTAATCAGCAAACCGTACCGATTTTACGAATTCCCCTCCGACTTTCATTCCTACCTCCAGTTCTTCCCATGCCCCTTTAATCATTTCCTCTACATATACGTTGAACAGTACCGGTGACAATGGGCAACCCTGCCTAACACCTCTTCCTAACACTGCCCATCCGGACTCTCCGTTCCCCACTCGCACCTGAGCAGTCTGAGACATGTACAGGTTGCGGATCAGTCTCCTGTCCCTCCAATCCATTCCTATTTTCTGCAATACACGCATTAATTTTTCCCAATTCACTCTATCAAACGCTTTTTCGAAATCTACAAAACAGGCAAAAACGTCCTGATTGTATTCTATATTCCTCTCGACTAGTGATATCATTACTGCAATGGCATCACGCGTACCTCTTCCTTTCCTGAACCCAAACTGATCATCCCCTAAGTAATCATTTGCGTTACTCTCTATCCATTTGTTGATGATCCTGAGAATAACTTTAACTGCGTATTACATATATTAATTACCCTATAATATGCCCTTACCCATCCTACATTTTTAGATGCCATTTGTTAAGCAACCTTCACTGCGTTTGTCTCAATTTTAAACTAATCACCAAAGACATGCTGGAAGCTGTTTTTTACATGTTCGTTGAAATTTTCTCAACAGGCTTCAACAATGCTTCTGATACTAATTAGACTTCCCATCAAGGTGTTTCCTCAAATTGTGAACAAGAAGGCAATCCATTGGGCAAGGTCTTGACTGCAGTGATATTTAAGAACATTTGTGATATGCGGCCTTTCATTATCATGGTGCAGCGCCCCCGCCTGTTGCTTTGAAATGTTACCTTTTCCATGGATATGATCTTGGAGATTGTCCAGTTTAGACCTATAGTACTCTACATTTACATTACTGTGCTTATATGACATGTTGATATAGCATTCTCTGAATGTCTAAAAATAATATGACCATAGAATTTAGCCAAAAGCCATTCGTTTGGAGGCCGGAGCTTTAAGCCACTAGGTAATGTCGAAGAACTGCATGAAAACATTTGACTTTTTCTCTCACGATAAAAATATTATTGCCAAGTTTTGTCTGAACTAATTACTTCTAACTACTACATCTCTTTTTGTTATATAAATTTCAATGGAGGACTCGCATATATAAAAAACCCCTACGGTCGGGAATTGGCAGTCTCGGAATCCTTCACGCATTAACAATTATCACGTGACACTGTACTCTTACCAAACCTGGGTGAAACTGTGAATACCCCTTCAATACTATTCGACAATTTCCTCTCACAACGGTATTATCGGTATTAATATTCACGACTATAGGAGTAGTAGCAACAGCTCTGGGCCCAACTTCCATCATAATTAATAGTCTTCCCTTTGTTACCTGTGCATTACGGGAAAATCGACACTTCATAACCCAGCTTTAGTTACATTAGCTTCGGTTGACAATTTGTTTCTACGGAAAACCGGCCTACTGAAATTTGTAAAATAATATTAATCCTCACTAGTTAAATGTTTAATGGGACTGCACGTTAAATCTATAATATTCCAAAGTATAATATATTATAATGTTTAATGAAAAGTCATTGAAAAAGTTTTATAATATAATAAAAGTTACGAATAGCCCTTATTCATTATGCACCCAGGGTCAATGGCAAGCATCCTATAAATGCGAATAACTACAACATTAGTTCATCTCATATTGGGCATATATTTGACACGCTATTTATTTATTTGTTAATCAACAGTTATTATCAACAAAGTCCATTTGAAATGTTAGATAATAAAAGAGTGAATACTTTAACTTAAATTTTGTTATTTAACCTAAGATTCCGCAACCTAACCATATGGGATTTTTCTGTTGCATTCTACCCATGCCGAAAAACATAATGGCGTTCAGCTGTTCAAGCGAACGCTCCATCGCGTTGTGTTACAAAGTCGAAAAAATACTCTTCACGCGGCTTACGTCTTTCCACTCAGACTGCTTAGAGCAAACTGACAATCACCTACGTCGGAAGGGCCCATCCCCTAGCACATTTCTCGACCGGTTTCACCTCGCTGCCATTGATCTTCGCGTTACAATAAAATCATGCGTATTACACTTATAATGTGCTATGCAAATCGATTAAGATGAACAAGTCAACTTTAGAGAGCCCAAATGATATAGTTTTCTAAATATCGAATAGCTATTTTTCTTTCAGATATTGTCCGCTTACGGTAAATTACCATTTCAAATGACATTTGTTTTCAAATACCACAGTGCCCTGTTATTGGCCGTAGGTACCGGTGGAGGCTTTTGGTAAATAAGGAATTATTAACTTAATGTTTGACTTTTTACAAATTACTAAAATATGATTTTTCCCAATTATTGTGAACCATTTCTATTGAGATACTATGCGTATTGATTTCGCTATTAGACTCTATGTGCAGTTGACTCCAGTAAATTATGTATACTCGTAACTCTATTGGATACGTTCGAAGATATCGAGCATCAGTATAATGTGATTATATCATATTATGTTTAATCTTCTAATTTCAGTGTGCATGGATTTTCCCAAAATAAATTTACATGATACAGATAGAACCATGAAAATATTCCAACTTATCTGATAGAAGAGTGGCGAGAAAAGGAATTTCTACGGGCTTCGGTAATGGGTTGAGGACGAAGGGTTCTGGAAGGAGATGGTAAAAGTGGAAAAGCGTCATTATTTGCGGATGTGATTTCGAAGGAGGCAATGGGTGGGGCGTTTCCAACGTTGTATAGCAGGATGGGAAGAAAAGAGAGGTTGGAGAAAATGGGGCGCTTTTTTTCCATTAAAGGTCTGCGGCGGAAATTTGTGTGGACACGCTGGCACTTAGGCCACGGCCTGTTCCTGGCGCTGTAAGTTACGGAAGAAAGGCCAATTGGGAATGACAGTTACGCCGGGGAAATGAAAGTTTGAAATGGCGTTGGGGTGTGAGGAGGGAGTCGGAATGCGTAGGAGAGTTGTCGAGGAGTCAGGGGGGGTTGATTTCCCAATGTAATAATGAAGATTTCCGGAAAAGAGGAAACCATGTTTCTGAATTTGAATGGGAAAAAAGGGATCTGATAAGGTTTTAAAAATGATGTGAGAAGATTAAATTATTTTTCACAAAGCTTATACTAATCACACACGATAATGGAGCATTCCATGAGCAACGTTCGAAAGCGACATAGTTAATTCTCCTATTCAGTGGATTAAAGCGCATGCAAGTACTTTAAAATACAATCGTTGAACGTCCTAAATACTATGGGATTTTGTTATGAATGCCATAAAGCCATTTGACAGCATGATATTTAAAAGCTCATTAAAGATAATTTGTACTAGAAAAATATATCGTTATTTTAAATGCACAGATCATTATAATATATACGAAGTAATTTATTCACAAAAATAAGAAATTTTTCATTTAATCCTTAGAAAAAAAGTTGAAGAAAGGCAGGAATTGATAAATACTTAAACAATCTATAGACGATGAACTTTATATCTAGATTTTAATTTTTACCATGTATTTTTTCACGTCTCCATATAATGTCACTAGTATGATAATTTCGCGAATTGAATACATCTTTCTATTACATTACGTCAAATCTTAAAAAATCACATTATTTACCACGTTCTTTTTGATAAAAATCTCAGAAGAATCTTCAAACTATATTCTTATTCATTTACGTGCCAGCTTACACACTTCACTCCCTAAAAATTACAGTTTGCGTGAAGTGCAACGATTGATTCAAAATATGCATATCCGGGTCATGTTTCATTCAAGTATTACATTACTAGTAAATTTAGATAGAATCGTGTGGTTGGTAGTAAAAATAAATCGCTAATGATTATTAGGAACTCTGAATGAACACTAACTTTAAGTGAGGTAGAAAATTTTAGGATAATTATGCAACAATGTTCTGAATTGAAATACTATAGTCAATTGATTCCCTTACATTAAATGCGCAATACTGTTATATCAAATTAGCACCTTTCATTTTTAATGTTTGGTGAATCTTTTATATCTAAATAAAACGCCTTGAGTTAAGGTTTACCACAACACCAAATAACCTTATGTGGATGTTAAGTGGGTTCTTCTGTTCCTCCGCGAAATAAAAAAAAAGATTGATTCAAATCAATATATTTTTACAAATAAAAGAAATATTGATATCCGAGGCCGGATATGTGTAATCGAGTAAACGATGGAGATTCCATTTTTGTTTTATTAACAAAATTTAGTTTCAATTCAAGTAAATAGCTACCTTCCATGAGGTAAAAATAAAACAATAAGGTTTATCGCATAAGAAAAATATAAACAAAACTATAAGCTTACAAAAATTGTCGCACTCATAGTTTAACCTATGAAAATAATAAAGTTAGACTTAATTTTCTAAACTACTTGTACCTTCTGGGGCATAATACAGTATAAGTAAACACTCTTTAATGGCTTAAGAAACGGTTTGCCTAATATTACCCATTTATTTCTTAAATGCATATAATGAGAAGCTGTGGGCACGAATCACACTAATTCAAAGCTGAACTCTTCAATGAAGTGACCGCTATATTTAGTATTTCACAATATCTACTTCATCTTTAATAAGATCACATTAAAAGTTTGTACAAAAATTAACGGTAACCATTTTTTCCTAACGTGTACATGGAGTGCTAAATACAGACCGTTGATTAAGTGGCCGTATGATCGCAGATTGCATTAGCATTAATGAGATGACATAACATGTTATGTTCACTGAAAATTTAGCGATGGGAAATATCTGCGCTACTCGTCCCGAAGCTCTTGATTGACGTCCAAAAGCAGAGCGAAGTGTCTACTTGCAACCCCTTAGTCCCAACTTTGCACAAACAGATTATTTCCTATTCCAAAAAGTGAAATCCTCCCTAAAAAGACACCACCATAGGACCTAGGTGCCGTCAAAGAAGCTTTCACACTTATTTTTACGGACCTACCGGGATCCTCCCAACAGGGAGCCTTCAAGTCGTGGAAAAGCCACTGGCAAAGGTGTGAAGAATATTGAGGTATTTTAGCAATATCTGTAAGAAATCTATTTTCCCGAAATGTTTCGCGATGCATTTTGTACAAACCGTATACTAACCGATCAACATTTTGAATACGATATATCTTCGGATGGTCACAGAAAAATATTTTCTGAAGAGCCTCTCCTACGAAGGGCAGCTTCTCCGAGAAAGATCAGCTTTTAAGGAACGAAATCATAACTCCGCATTCTCACATATGTTCTTAAGGATAAAAAAGTATAAAGCACTGCCGTGTAAGTTTTAGTTTATTACAATTTATAGAATTTTTAGACATAATTTATTATAATGTACTAAGAAATTTAATAGGATATGAAATGCGTTCAGTTACACGCACCAAAATTAAATTTTAGAATTACAGGCACATATTAATAAATGTAAAGTACAATTAATGAGCCGAAAAAGGGTTCTTATCAAGACTACATGGCAGGATAATATAAGAACCTGGCTTCAGTCAGATAGATCTCCTTATTTAAAATGTAAAAACTCGCTCGAGGACTTTTGATGCTAACTGTGGGAAAGAGGGCTTTTGGCAAACTGACATTTAATTTAAGAAGTTAACAAAGACTAAAATTTATAAGAATTGGCCATACACTTCGAGTTCTATTTATTACTTAAACTCATCCATTACCGATGAAGGCATTACAAATTTCAGGAGACCAGCTAAATAGCCACGAAGAGAGAGAGGACGGAATTTTACAGTGACGGAAAATTTTCCAAATGAGGAACTTTTCCACTTCATAGCACTACTCCTAGCCCCCTTTCATCCAACTCCTTGCTATTAACTTCGTTTTTTAAAACTTTCGTGCCATTTCTTTATTCCTTTTCTCATCACACTGACCTTCCAGAGCTGAAATGTGAATTTCTGCTGTTCTTAAAAAAGCGGCCTAATTTGATGTAGATATGTAAATGATTTTACTTACACTGATCAATGATAACATAGACATTTTATGTTCATTATCAATTCGTGAGTAAGCCTTAGCCGTGGTGTAGTATGTGAATTATTTTAATATCCCATTTTACTGTACTCTTCGTAGTGAGTTCTGGATACGTATATTAAATCTATCTCTACGAGTAGTAAGTATTGCGAATTAAGATTCATTTCACATACTCTTTCATCGAGCTCTCAGAGAGGTAGCAGAGAGGTACATCTCATCAGTGTTTTATCACCAATTATTTATCTCATAAGTTCCATTTTGTCGATTTATTATTAGCATATGCCACCACAAAACACTTTATTTTCCTCCACCCCCTTACTCTGGCACAGGTTAGCACTTAAACTAAATAATAATTGATACTATTTTGTACATTACCATACTAAACCTGATAAGTTATATTTTTGTTGATTGCAAGATGTCTAAAAAAGTATCTCGTTATTATTCCGACGAAGAAAACCAATACTCAACCAATACATTATTATGGAAACGAAATATTTTCCTAGGGAATAATATCACAATTTAAATCTTATGAAGGAAAAAATAATTTTGAATCAAGAACACATAGAAAAATGAAGTTTTGTAATTTAAAATCTCCACTAATTTGGAATAGCGGTCCATTAAGAGGAAACTACTTCTGGTTTATGAAAGCAATAAAGATAGATGAAACCTCGGGCTAAAATCCCTGGAGTCATTATAATGCTGAAGCGTTTGTACTCTGAAAATCAAGCATGTAATTGGAACTTTGAATGAGGGACAACAATGAAAATAATTCTCTTTGCGTAAAGCTGTAAAGGCTGTAGTATATCATATTTTAGTACATATAACATATTTTAGTGAAAGGGCTTCATATTTATTGCGAACATGAATTATACAATTTAGAATGTGTAAGTCAAGCTATTGTTTTTACTCACCAACATTTTGGTATTTACAAATGCACGAGTTATTACAAAAATATATTCTTCGACTTTTCGGGATGACTATTTAAAAGTTAAACATAGCTCCTGAATTACCTAATCAGCAACGTATTGTATTTCACGTGTTTATCAAAGGATGCAATGTATCGGAGAAGTTTCGTTTGGTTGATAGAACATGTTCACGCAAATTCTATATTTATTATAAGTGAAAGAAAACTGTAGCAAATTGGTTAGATTTTAAATTAAAATTAATATTAATAGGTTTTACGGCATTTAAAAAGTTAATTCTGATATGCTCATGATCAGTTGTTAGCATTTTTTCAGCGTTGCATCGAATCATCTAGGAGATATCGGCCAGTTTAACATTGTATGCATAATAAATTATGTTATTTTGTTGTTTGAATAATGTCTCAGAAGAAGTGGGTGGATAGGTTTGGAAATGTAACTCTAATAACTAAATTTATGAACTCATAAAACGCTTTCGCGACGGTATTTCAAAAGTAGGGTCCCCCCTATAACACGGCATAGTAATTATATTAAATTCTCTAAGAACTCCCGAACAAAGATGTTAAAATATATGCATCGTTCATATGAAAGAGGTTTGTTGGTACCGTATATTTCATGGCGAATATGAGTAGCGTTTATCACTTCCTTTTTCAGGTTTATGCCAAGAGTTTTTCTCTTGTTATCGAAATTAGGTAATGCTACTTATTCCTTATATGGACACAATTTACCTCAGAACGGTCTAAAAAATTTATACTTTTCGACCATAGGTCAGTTCCTGATTCAGCTTCCGTAAGTGCCCTTTGAATATTAGTTTCAGGAACCTACATCTACATAAATTCCCCCCGATCCAACAAAAAGGTGTGTGGTGCGTGGTATACGGAATTACTATATGTCTGTTTTGCTTCGCTGCATTCTACCATAAAAATTAATAAGTTCAATTAAATTTTCCAACACATTTTGTGGAAGGTTTTGCGTTGTGTAATAGGTAGTATTTAATTACAAGACTATTGGATCGCTAGATAAAGCATTTAACTAAAACATATTATTTAAATATATAACGATACATCTGGCAAACATTACCAAACTAGATAGAGCGCTAAACAAACATTTAAAATAAACCTGAATCTAAAGAAAAATAATAAGAAAAGTTGATTATAAGAATTATGATCAGAAATACTTTTGCTGGACATTTCAATGGAATGTGTCAATGTTAATTACAAGAAGAATTGTAATTGTAGAACATAGAAATTTACAGTCGGACACATTTAGGTTTACGGAATATATAACTCCCTCGGGAATATTACTCTGATACTTAGCTGTTTAGACGCTATTAATTCGTTAATGTTCAAAGTAGCATACTTGGGGTTCCATTTATTTGATTCAAGAAACTCGAATATCTTCTTACACCTACTCAAGCATGCAAATTATCCCGAAGAGTGCAATAAAATTTAATCGCTGAGGGACAACAGTAATTATTTTACCACACGGAGTATCACGTAGGTGCTCAATTCACGGACACGTGTAAAAGATTAAATCGCTTTCCTAACTCAGGGCATTACTTAAAAGTTAATTATAAACTGACCTAAAAAAATGTATATTCACTTCCGTAAATATATTTTCTCCTTAAACACCGAGTGCAGTACTATTGTGAGTCCTCCAATCAAGATTATTTAAAAAAGTTCATTATTTCTTCTAGAAAAATTTGTCTAAGACATAAACGTCGAAAAGCAACTGTGACCAGAGGTCAGCTTCTAACAACCATCAAAACACTATATAACAATCACTCAAACATGATAATATACATTATGATGTAGACCAAACTTGCATGAACATAATGTACGTTTCACACACAGTTAAGAATCTAAGATATAACCAGTGTTTAACCCCATTATGTTCATGCATGTTTGGTGTGTATATATATATGTATATAGATAATGCGGAAGTACTCACGAGAGTAATATAACTTTTGAACGGCACAAAAGATCACAGAATAAAACAGATAACACGTAAAAGGACACTCACACTGTAGATTATTTGAGCTTTCGGCCTACTCGGAGGCCTTCTTCAGGTCAGACACTCGTGGACAGGTCAGTCAGTTACACTTGTGAACATGGACAAAAGCACACAAAAAAAGAAAATGAACTCACTAGTTTTCAAATTTTCAGTGGTCCAAGAAACCTTTTTCGAGGAAGAAAGGAAGAGAAGAAACGAAGGAAAAGTTCCTTCTTTCTCTTCCTAGTGTAAGGTGACCTGGACCACCAAAAATTCGAAAACTAGGTAGTTTATTTTCTTTTTTCTTCTTTTTTACAATATTTTTTCAAACAATACGCAGATTATGAACTACGCTATTTAATTTCTCTACCCGTGTTGCTTTAGCTGCTCTTACAAAGACTTCAGTCGTGCATGTATTCATCTAACTTCCATATAAGTCTCATCATTCGAGTCAGTGGCTTGAGTATACATAAACTAAAATTGTTTAAATTATAAACAGATTTGATTACCTTTAAAGAATTTCCCTAGAAAAGCAAAGCTAATGATATGGTCCCAATTAATTTGAGATACAAAACTAATAAATCCTTAGTATTTTGAGGAACTTTTATGAAATAAATAAGCCTTTACTTGCTCTCGAACATAATCCGGAAACCAGAATTAAAGAGGGAAAAAATCGTCAAGTTTAAAAATTAAGTTTTCGCCGGGATTTATGGACGTCAAAATTAGTCTTTTTGTTCTTTTTTCTCCTCTCCAAGTCCCTTTTTCATCGAATCAAGGGGCATGGAATTAGAAGCGGGAAAAGATCCCAGTTATTATCAATTTGTCTTTTCCATCTACCCTCTCGAATTCACACATTCTCGTTCGAATTTTTCTATAATCGTTAATGAACTTCCATCCTCCCTCCATGTTCTATAGTCTCCATCTCATGATCTTCCTACTTCCTCCTTCCACTCAAATCCATCGACGCCTTCTTATCCTACCCAAATCGTCCCACTCAGCATCATCTAAAAAACTTTCCACAGGCCTTCTAAAAAAAAAACAACCAATTTTCTTTCCACTCGCATTTTTGGAGGGAAAAAATCGTGGCACGTAGTGACAATAAACCGTAGCACGCGCCTTCACTTTTCCTACCTTCCATTTACCCGTCAATCCAGACCCTCGTCTACTCTTCCGCATTATTCTTCAAATTTCTCTCTCTCCGCGGTGTCCTATGTTTATCTGGTCAACTCTCTTCCATACCTCGAATTCTCCCGTCCACTCCACCCTTCATTTCCCCAGACCCGTTTCGCCTCAATCCATTTTCTTCCGTTTACTCCAGAAGCCTTAGCGGTTATTTCTCACAGCGGAAAGATGAGCAAGATAAGCATCCATCGATATAAACGGGATGAGTTTTGACCTATGGTATATTTTTTACTTACGTGGACGGCATTGGTTTGAGGAACCAACTATTCACATAGAAGGTGATGACTCGAATGATATTTTCCGTTGAGATAGCTAAAATATCTCGTAGTCTTCATGCCTCTCTAAATACATCCAAAGGCGAATAAGAATTCAAAGATATTAATGTACTCCATCCCATTCATTTCTACTTCATAACAGAGCAGACAGAAGAGAAACCACATTTGTTGAGGCATCGCACACGAAAATAAGTAAAAGGGTATTCACGCAGAATAGATGGGATGAACTAATTAAATATTGATATAGTGTTTAGCAGTCGTAAACAGTAAGTACGAAAAAGCACTTTTAAACTACGTCACTCTTTCCGAATCGTATATAAATGTACATTATTTCTTAATATTTCGAGGCACAACGAAATATTAATTTTTTCTTAGAATTGCCAATCAACGAAAGTGAAGAAAATGAGCCAATCATTGAATATTTGGAAGGAACCAAGAGCACCTCAAAGCGAGGTATCTAACATTTTTATGGTGCTCCAATTGTTCCCAGTAATATTTCGTCAACTATCGTCTTTACTTCTCTTTTGAATGAATACTCAAAAAAATCCCTTTGTGTTGACACGTATGCTACACAGATTTCAGTTGATCCCTCCAAGAATTTAAGGGTAAGATAGTCGAATACACTGGTAAATAATAAATACCCCTACAAACTATCTTTGAAATTTTGCGGCCAGATTTCGATGCTCATTTATTTTGTGTTATAAATTTACGTCGTAAATCAGTGTGACGTAAGCCAGCCTCCCTTTCGCTACTGCACTTTACCATCTCTTTTGAGAGAAGGACGAACGTAGACGCAGTATTGAAGCGTAATTCTCCTACCCACTCAACTATTTTTCGGATTGACATTAATTCGTGACAGTGACGTGACTATTTATTATTCATATTCGCTGTCATAACTACCACTATCATTATTTTGAATCAAATTGTTGATTGCCTAAAGTCCACCTACCCTTTCTTTTCTACGTAGCTTTGACTGACTAAATGTGAAGGTTTGCACCGTATAATCAACAAATGATAATGACTGTAGCTATTCTTTCATGGTATTACAATTGTCTCGTGAAAACAGGAATGAGTATTCACTACAGAACGGAATGCCACTAACTTCTTTAAACTGGACGGTATTCCCTGCACGTAAACCGAGAATCATATGCACGAGTTATAGTTTTTCGGTTACTTTTATCTATCGTGTACTAAATGTGAAACTTCCATATCAAAATTCACCCTTTACTTTAAAAATTATATTTCTTTGAAATTACCTCATAAAATGCATGGATCGCTTTCTAAATGTGCTTTCACAACACTCAAAACTTCCGTCTGTGAGTTGTTTTTAAGGTGCTCGGAAGTATTGTTCTGTACTCTATTGTATTGAACTATTTTATTGAATACTAGTTTGGAGATATTCGAATCAACATCTCAGAATTTGGTCATGAGTTCCCTGGTAAGCACGAGGATTTGACCTGTTGATCCATTCCTTATCACCTTGAACTTTCCCCTAAGGGACAATGAGCCACTGGGTAATATGCCCCCTCCCAAAGCAACCAGTCCTGGTCATTGCCTCTTGGAGAGGGAGACATGCACGCGACCTCGCGAGCAAGCGTCTCTAAGCCACCACCAGCGTTAGCGATAAGAAACTATCACGATCGTAGACACCTCCGTGGGTTCCCTTTTCAACGAAGCTGTTAGCTGTCCCCCACTCCGCAACAAAGGAAGGGATGGAGATCGCAAACGTTCGAGAACGATCGAATAACGCTGCCGATGCCTCATCATACTACTAGTTCACAAGACGCGTTTTTCGGCGTAAAATGATCCAAATGAGACAATATTGTGTTAGATGCCCGTTGATAACTAAATATAAGTTGACTGATGTGTTTGGTGTAAAAGGAAAATGAATCGTGTACAATTTTTTGGAAATGTTACGACAAAAATACCAATAATAATAATAAATTAAAGGAAAAAAGTTCATTTTTATCATGGCTTCTTATCTTTCTACAAAAGATAGTGTTTGGAAGGGTGTTGGAAAGGGAGAACGTTTAGTTGATTTTTATTTGCCTATTACCTTTTATTATTAAAGAAAAATCGCGGATTAAACGCAAATATACTGGGAGTGTTCCAAAAGTAATGCAATTATTTTTTAATTAAATTATTGAAAAGATGTGTACAAACACCTTAAATTCTTCAAAGTACTTTCCTTGGGCCTCAACAAATTTTTGGAGCGACTCTGGCATGACCGGTATGCGCCCTGGAAGGCGTCTTCGTAGACCTCTCATAAGATGTTCATCCGAGGGAAAAAAAGTCTGCTGGGGCTACGTCGGGACTATAGAAGGGTGGGCAGCGTTGGTGCCTGGTCTTTTGGTCACCTGAAAACACCTTTGGCACGAGCTTGGTGCACACTTTGCTCATCGCTAAATCATCAGAAAAAATGGTAAACACAACTGTAGACGACGACGAAGTTCTGTCCATTGCCACCCATCTTTATACTCAATCGACGGTCAGAGTCCAACAATTGTCGAACACGAGCCTCATTGTATCTCAGTCGGTTTTGCTGGGTAACTGCCGCCCAGAGCGTTGTTTGCTGTAAACCTCTTCACGGACCACCTTTAAGGCCTTTAACAACCCCAAAACTTGTGAGTGGGACTGAGCCTAGTCCCCGTAAGCCCCACGAATGATTTTGTTAATCTTTTCAAGATATTTTTAGCACAAAACTGATTTAATCGCCTAACGTTACTCGATCGTGGATTCCATTTCTTCGTGACACGGTCTGTGCGCAGATGTTTACAATAACTGACATTTTGCCGCTTCCACAGATTGGAGAGCTGTAAGATCACTTTTGCGGTAAACCTTTGCGTTCCCTCCATTTATTTCAAGTGGTTTGATTCCATGCGGATAAATAGGAGCGGCGTGGAAAATTTAATTGCATATACTTTGGAACGCGCTCTGTATAACTTATTCGATTTTTTAGGAATCATTTAGGGAACGTTACTTCATGAAATGAAGTTGAACTAAGTTATTCCATAGACAAAAAAAGCAAAAGGTGGTTAAGAGATATGAAAATACAAGAAAAATTAAGAGCTTTAATGCTCGATCTTGAAGTGTCAATTCTATATCACCCTACTATTAGTGAATTTATATCATCTCTTCATATTTATTCATAATCTCGTGAACGGAATTACATTAGTCTTGCAAAGACAGTGGGCCGACCTGAAACCAAATTGATGAGAGGAGAGCCATTTTAAAACACTTTTATTAAACCCGAAACTTTGAATATTTTATTAGAGAGATAAGATACCAGAGTAAACGACTCTGGTACGCGAACTAAACTCAGTATACACAAATTAAATTTCTTTCCTACCCATTCAAGTTCACAGATCCATAACCGCCACCAATAACATTCCAATGGGGTGTCACGTACCTTTGGCTGACTTGCAGGGTGGAGATGCAGAATATCCGTAATTTAACCGAGAAATTTCACCACCCAAAAAGAAATGTGTTTGATTTGTGGTTGGCTTATTTAAAATGAGTTTACAACCACGCCTGCGGAAAATTTGTTAGAGCACCGCCAATTTCCCTTTCCATTCCCGAACCCTGTTCGAATTCTTCAAACGCTGTCTCTCAGCCCCAGCTCGGCTCCCATCCCTTCATTTCCGTCCTCCGCCACGATATCTCGCTGGAAATTTCCCCTTGCCCTCACAACGTAAGCGTCCCTTTAACCTCCCCATTCTTCTGCCTTCCTCGCCTCACACACCCCCTCCCCCCAGTTCACCTTCAATTCCTTCTCCCTTCAGTCCCTCCGGCCTCGCCTCCTCCCCCGGCCGCCACATAATCCTTTTAAATTGCTCTCGTCACAAGCGTCTCCCATATCTTTCACCTTCGCTCGCTCTCCAATTTCTATTCTGAAGTACTCAAGAGCTGTTGAAGGTGATGAATCATCGCTCTTAGACCAAATTATCCGATAAATGAATTAATTAACTGAAAACCGAATTGATCAACATCGTCGCAAAACAACAAGGAATAGGATAGAGGAGGATATGTTGGCTTAGTTAAGTATCAGGACAATGTATTTAAAGAAATTATTGAAAATGAAAACCGGCACCATTTTTTATTGAACTTAAACTTTTTATTTAAATGAATCTTTAGATAAAAGTACTCTCCAGGATTTTTTTGACTACTTGATAGAACCTCAACCCTTAAATTGGTTTTAGCACTTATTTAGGATTTTCAATACGAGGGAGGGAGATAAGAAACAAATTAGTAATAAATAATGAGCCTTATGCTAGAAAAAATACCTAGTTTGGAGAGTTCTAACACAAAGAACTTATAATTCCCGGCTTATGGGGTCGTAAGGATTAAGAAGTAAAACGATGGCTGCACAAAATATGAATCTTCGCCTTTTTTTCTCAACATTCGATTACAATTTCACTTGTTTTCACAGTCAGAACTACGTGGCAATGTAAGGCGCAAAGGGTACACGTGGCCTTTAAGGTCAGACAATCACAAAAGGGAGTACTTAAGTTTTAGAAACGCCTTTTGGAATTATTAAGAAAAGTATACAATAATTAAAAGAAATCTGCTTCATAAAGGACAGGGGAAAGAGCATTGTCCACTTTTTTAAACGTGTAAAGAAATGAAATTAAAATGCAAGGTAATCCGTCCATAATAACTCAGCGGGTCTATGAATAATTGATGGATAGTTATTGTAATTTTATGTCGGGGTAAAACACTATTTTAATAATGTTTCCAGTTATATTACTATAAATGGACAAGATCTGATATTATAGAACAACCAAAATTTTGAGGTGGAGGTTATTCTTGTAAACTTCAGAAGCCACGTTACTGGTAATCCATTTCAAGAACTTGTCCATATGACTCCATATGGTATATGATTCGAAGTAAGTTAGAAAAGAGAAAAAGGATTCCCCAGCGATGATCTAAATGAATGATAGATTTTTTGTTTGGATGTTTGGGTTGCTCTTTGAACATTAATTGCGTCAACGAAACTGTTAAGAGTAGTCCAAACATATTAATGTTTATTTAATTAAAAACAAAAATCCAATTTGGTCATCCAACGACCTTCTCGATATCATTTTGCTTCTTGCAGCAGAGTCAAAAATAGAGCTCAATGCATGGCAAAATCCTCAGACCTATTAAATGGATTTATACGAGTATGGATTTATACAAATCCGCAAGGAATGATGAAGTATCCGTTGTAGCAGTAGCAGTCAATTCTTAAAAAACGCATATTTTAAATGAAACACTTTTACACTGGAGTGACACAAGTATTATATAATACATAATTGTATAGTTTACTGTGTTTTGTATACGTGGTATCAGTTTAATTTCAAGAATATTTAGTGTGGTGAACGATAATAGTAAAATAAGTAATAAACTCATTGCAAAACAAATAAAATGATCGAAACGAGATAGTGGCAAGAGCACTGCGATATTATCGAGGCCATTTAGAGATTGGAAAACGTTGAGCGAAAAGTAACAGATTAAAAAAGAAAAAAATCAAATATGAGTGATTGGAAAAGACAATTTTAACTGAAGCCGAGATTGATTCAGAAGTAATACCATTTTTTTAAACCACTATAAATCATTATTAATACAGCAATTTATCTTATAATACTACATATTCCCTCAAGAGGCTCATACAATGACTGTAACCTACTGAGAGATGAGAAAATGCATACGAAAATTTAAAAACGCTCACATATTTGTTTATAAGTTTGTCCTTGCAAAATGTGACCAGAGGAAAATATTGTGATGAAGTGAAAGGAAATACTTGAATAAAAATTATTTAAATTTACAAACACTACCTCAGGGCCTCAACTCCCATAAATATCTAGTAATATCCAGTAGCTCCTAGATGATATTAAAATCAAAAGTTTAGTCTAAATTAAACTTCTGGATTGATAGATAACAGGATTCACAGAAAAAACTAACGGAACTCGGAATGCGATATATAATCTATCCAACACCAAAACTAGAAAAAATAAATGTTGACAAGGGTTGTTCAAAAACTTCCCAAACTTTTTTATTGCCAAGAAATATTTCACTAATAAATTATTGGTCAGAGTCACCTTCAGAGTAGTCCCCTCCCCAACATACACTCGTATTTAGCTGATTTTTATGTGCAGATGCCGTGTTTCCACTCAAGAAATATTAAAAAGATACAGCTGCAATCAACGACGATCTAATATTGAAATAAAGTTTTTATACAGTCCTCCTATTCAAACAGAGATGGGACCACACGTAACAAATGGACGAGTATAATGGAGAACAGCAACATTAATTTGTGCTAAAAGTTCATTCCTCTTTGGAGCATAATGAACATTTTTTTACGGTTAAAAAAACGCCTTCCGGTCCGCGAGTGGAGCGCTAATTCCCCGGCCATGTTCGCCGTAACTGAGCCCGTATCCCATATTCTGCTCTCCATTCGACGGGGAACTAAACGGCAGGGTAGAATGTCCATTTCAATATCCTGTTTTAATAAAGGCGATCACTCGGTCCTTTCTCACACCATCATCACATTCCTGCCGCCACCAACTCCGCTTTCACTGAAACACCAACGTATATGCCCTACTTGGCATTTCCTTAACCCGATTCCATTATCATTACCATCATCATCACTCCACATTCTCCATTTTGCTCTCCGTCCAACATCTTTTCACCTCTTTCCCCCTCACCTCTACGTCCGCCCGCTGATGCCCCCTTACTTATTTCCTTCTCCTTTATCACGCTCCATTACCTCTCTGTCCGAGCAGACTCACCATCGAGCTCCACTCCACTGTCCAACTTTCTTTTCGCCTATCTTCCTCCATCCATTTAATTTATTCCCAATTCTATACTCCGCTTACTGCTTCAACCACTATCTCCAGGTCTCATTGATTGCTAGCTACCAATTCCCGGCCCCTCAGCCGACTATTCCCAGATGCTGAATACATTTCTTCTCCCCTTTCTATTCTTTCATCCAACTCAACAAAAATACGCAGAATGCTCCCTCTGCCAGATCAATTTCCCATAAAAAATGTAACAATAATTTATATTCAAAAGCAAATTTTCAGATTCCTAACTTAATTTACTTTCATTTTCTAGGTTTTGCGAATTGGAAATTTTTCCTCAAAAAATCAACGGATCTTGCTGTCAACTTCACTTACCAAAACGTAAAAAAGGGCTAGGCAAAGAAACGACGAGAGTAGTGGATGTGAAATTTTAATGTAGACTGGGTGAGCAAGCCTAGCAAGAGGTAACCTCAAACCAATCGAATTTTAACCATATTACATCGAAGAGCCCCATATGGATCTGGGCCCAATAAATACAATTTGTTAAAATTACAGCCAATGTAAGCATTTAAAAGGGCTTCTAAACTAATTACCACTACGCAGTGAACTTTTAATTAGCCCACATGGTGTCTCAAATGAAACTTCGTACATTTTGTGACTACTTAACAATCCTCAACTGCAGTATTTTAATATCAAATCCATTTCTATTATGAAAAAAATTATAATTTCAGAGAGTGAAAATGTTTGCAACATACCAAGGACTAATTTAATTTTTCCAATTCCGCTTAAAGGAAAGGGTGATGTCAACTGCAGTTATCACAGATATTGCTTATGTATCTGAAATGAAATAAAACATAAAATGAATATCCTCTTTGCCGAATAGATTAAAATTAGTTATTTTTATTGATTTTTTGTTCATATAATTCTTTCATAGGATTGATTCCCTCAATTTAATGATTTTACACAATACGATAAAATTTTGGGATCTCACTGCAGGTGATATTAATCAATCGGGTAATGTTAGCATGGAAAATTACGTTTATGAATACGTTATTAGTGGTCAGAACTATGTAATATGCTCATACTTCAGAGCATAACTAGTTTGTTGCTTACCAAGGGTCATCCGTTGTCGTGCTAAATAAAAAATACTACGATGGAGAGGCATCACAACAATTACACGACCTTTCTTGCTATCCCCCCTTCCACAGGATCCTAATCCTTCATATCAGAAGTGAATTCTCTCTTGTCTATCCAATTTTGGTCCCAAAGAAGATCTCTAATCCAAATATGTATCAAGTCATTCTCCGCCTAATCCTAAGACTCCCTACTTCTATTTGCTACCCAAAATTTACAAAACCAATTAACCTAGATGCCCCATTGTCTACAGCATCAACTCACCCAGTGAACGAATCTCCGCATTAAATGACCACAATCTTCAACTCTTAGGTACTTCACTCCCATTCGTACCAATTTCTGGTACGAATCAATATCAATCCCAATTCCTCACAACACGACCATTCTCATGGCCACAATAGACGTTACATCTCTCTACACCTCCATTCTCCACAAAAAATGTTTTGGAGACCAAAAATATTACCTACGACCCACACCACACACCCCATCCAGAGATTTCCTCGTCGAACTGATTCAACACGTCCTCGCCAAAAATGCTTTCAAATTTAACGACAAAATCAATTTACAAACAAAAGACAATGCAAGCGTGTGGCACGCGTGCAGTGTCTTTTGTACTGCACTTCACTGGGCACGCGTATGGCTCCTGCATGTGTCAATATTTTATGGGAAAACTAGATCATACCCTTCTCAATCAAAAAAACTCTTCAACCACACTTCTGAGCCCGCTATGTTGATGCCATTTTCCTCCTTTGGTCCTACGGACACGAAAAATTATCTTCCTTCATTTTATCTCTCAACTCCTCCATCTCAATATCTTTCACTTCATCTAAGAGATCTGATTTGAATATCACTTTCCTAAATATCGACATTCATCTTCAAAACAATAAGCGTTACACCTCAGTCAACATTAAACCGACCAACAAGCAACAGTGCCTTTATTTCAAGAGCTGCCAACCAAAAAATACAAAACGCTCCATTCCCCTCTCACTATCGGTCTGTGGCCCCCGTCTCTGCGACAACAGCCTCCCCCTACTGAAATACATGGACCTGCTACATGACTCTCTCAGAAAACGCGAGTAGCTTGAAAAACCACTGAACAGTGAAATTTTGAAACCGTGAACCCAATGCACTCCTTTCCCCAAACCAAAACGCCCAAATTGCCCAAACCTTATCAACAATTTCTTCCTTGGAACCAACAATTTTAAACATATAATATGTGAGCTCTTCTCAATTATTAATAACAGTCAGCTGACGTCACTTTTAACACCACATTGTCCCTCCGTTCCCTTTAAACGCCCGTTGAACTTGTGACATATCTTTAAGTGGACAAGGCCACCTGCAAGGGTACCCCTGTCCGCACCATACAACCGCTCACGTTACAAATGTTGCCCATGTTACAAATATTCTAAGACTAACCACATCTCTTACTACCATCTCTCAATCTGAAACCACATGCACTTCAAAAAACATTATATACCGCCTCCCCAGTGACTTCTGCCTGCCTTCTATGTAGGTGAATGCACCCCCTCCACATGAATAACCACCGCTATTCCACCAAATCCCCAATCTTCCTTCATTATCCCATCCCTACTCACACCACGTCCCACGACCAATCTTTTGATGTTTGCTTCTCTGTTTTGGTGATTGAAAACATTCCCAAACATGCAATTAGCCTTGTGGTGAGAACACCCGATATGGCGCATATCTGGGTACTTCAGTCATTAAAACCACCCGGGCTGAGTCAAGCCAAATGAATCCATCCAATAGCCGCCTAAATATTCCCTCCCAGCCCTTGTCCGTTTCCTATTTGTCTCTTACCTCTCCTTCTCTCACCATTCCCTCACATATATCCTCTCCGCTCTTCCCCCGAGAACCGCATTCTGACGATGACGGCCGTGCCAGCGAAACGTCAACACAACATATGTGAGAGTCGTTTCTCTGTGTTTCAATGATTTAAAATCGAAATCAGTGTATATGTATAGCTACATATATCGATGATATAAAAATAAGAACAATACAACATTTGGACGGCATAATAGAACACAAAAATATGTTGACAGAACACAACCCGGATTGGAATGTTTATAGATCCTCGGAAGGATATATATATATATATATATATATATATATATATATATATATATATTTATTTATTTATTTATTTATACATATATATAAAAATAAACTTTCCAATCCCGGTCGTCCAATTTTATCCTCCCGTAATTCCCCATCAGAAAAAATCTCTGAATTTGTAGATCAATAGCCGTAGCCAATAGTCCACTCCCTACCGTCATTCGCTAAAGATTGTTACCACCATTTCCCGGAAAGGATAAAATCAACCTCCCTCCATCCAGATACCGGGATTACCAATGCCACCATTGATGCCTCATCCCTTTAAATATCAATTCCCCAATCAGAAGGTCTCGACGCTCTCAAATACTATCTCTCCCAACGCCCTAAGCCACACATACCAGGACTAAACTTCTCCTTAGTCTTTCCGACTTCATCCTCGCCAGTAAATCTTCTTCTTTAACTATATATTCTACTTTGTAGATCAAGGGTTCCACCATGAGCAGCAGGTTTAGCTCTTCCTATGCAAATATTTTTCTTGGTCTCGAAGTGAAAAAATTCCTGTTAATACAACCCCTGAAATCTCTATAGTGGTTCAGATACGATACTCGTACATCGATCGTATTTTCCTTCTATGGCCACATGGTACCAATCCCCTGAAAACGTACATTTCCAACATCAATGCTTGGTTCTCTGTCTCATTCATTTCTACCGTTTCGTCCTCCGAAATCACCTTCCTAGATATAAACGTATCATTTATAGACAAAGAATTCTACACTTCTGCGCATTTAAAACCGACCAACAAACAACAATACTTAAAACATAACAGTTGCCACCCACCTCACATGAAACGCTCCATTTCTCATTTCCTTTACATAAGAGGACACAGAGTCTCCAATCAACCCGATTCCTTCGATAAGTGTCTCTCAACTCTACACCACTTCCTCCTCCAACGAGGTTATCCTGAATCCCTCCTAAAAAAAAGAATCCGAAGACATGCTTACGCTCACAAACCTTCCTCCACCGCAGAAACCGACCCTCTTTCAATTTGTACAACATACTTCCCTATGCTCGAGTCTTTGAGATCAATCCTAAAAAAACTTCTATCCTATCCTCAAAAGTAATAGTTCCACCACCTTCTTCCCTAATGCCCCTCCGTTACTTTCAAACGCCCCACTAAGTTATCAGGTCTCCTCAAATCAACCAATACAGACTTTGTGTGCCCATTTATAAGAGTACGGCAGGGGTTAACTCTTCTCATGATTTCATACGGCCGTAGTTACCGTTCGCCTTATACAATACACACCTTAAACCCCGTCCTGGCCCAAAGCCACTCTCATGCCGTACAATAAACCTAGATGTAAAATATGTCCTATTTTCAAAACCCGAACCCCATTCCTTTCTCACTCGTATTTTAACTCTCTCCCACAAATTCCTGACTCCACACGTACTTCCAGCAATATAGTTTACCTTCTGAAGTGCCAATTACAACTTGATTTTTACTTGATATTGGACAGCGTACCACACCCCTCAAAATTAGTATGAGTAACCACGTGGGCTCATGCAAGATTTCCTCCCTGATTGGGATGCTCCCGATCCCAAAACACGCCTCCGAACACAACATCCTCTTTGATAAATACTATAGTGTCTCCATTTTTGTGTCCCTCTCCCGTCTGACCCTCCACTATAACAATAGAACAGGCGTTTATATGGCTTCTTAATTCTTGGAATGAACCAGGTATTAAATTTAAACATTAATCAACCCAATCTTTACATATTTTCATCCTCCCTTTGCTCCCAAAAGCTCCCATATTAATCCCGGACTTCTAAAAATTCCTTGCTCAACTCTTCCCCCCGCAAACTTTCCCCATCTTCCGGTATAACCTTTTCCTCAGTACCTTCCTTCTTCTCCCTGAGAAAGGTGGCTTGACCATCGAAAAATCTAAAACCTGAATGTTTATGGAGTGTGTCCTTTTAGAAGATAAAGGAGGGGCACTGTTGAACAACGCCTGCCTCATACAGCAATGTTGCACGACCGATGAAAACGTTTGAATTTCTTTTCTTTTCGGTATACTATATTTCTGTGACTTTTTTGCTCGCTAGTGCTAACTTGATATCGTCATTATTATTCACATCCGTGAGATTTTAACATAAGTGACACACACACACACACACACATATATATATATATATATATATATATATATATATTATATATATATATATAATATATATATATATATATATATATATATACAATCAGATTTCTCCGTGGTTGCTTATTTAAGAAAAACCTTGCTTTTCTCTAACAAAGGAAGAATAGCATTAAAAATTAGAACTGCCATAAAGTAAAAGTTTAGAAAAAATACTAATGAAAGCGAGATATTAATTTCACACATAATATTCAATTATACATAATAGGAGCAAGCATGATAAAAATTTATCACATCATGGTAAATGTGGCCTGTCTAATTAAAAAAACAGCATTCAGTTAAGTTCCAATTCAAAGATAAAAGCAAAAGAAAATATTATCCGTTTCGCGTGCTTGCTTATTGGTACATACAATCAATGAGTAGAGTGGGCGAATATGAGAGATCAAAGAACCGAACTGTATTTCCACCTGTAAGTTTGAACATTGCACGTTGCCAGGTTACATTGAATAACATTCAAGAAATGTTAAAGGTCACAGCGAATAAGATCATCTTCCAACGCTTCCCATCTCTATAATATGTTAAATGTGTTATGGCCCCTTTAACTTTCTAACTTAAACAGGAGTTTTGATATTAATATTTATTATTACATATCCCTTCTTAAGGTTTTCTCCGAATTTTCGAAGTGGGGACATTTAAAAGTAGTTCGTCTTCTTGGGGTAGAACATCGCCATCGAGGAGAATAACACTTGATCATTGATCATAGCATATTGTAACTTTTTATAAGCCATTGAATTCTTGAAAAATATCCTATTCTTTTATGATTTCTAATGAGTTACTAAATTTCACCCTGGAAGCTAAGCATTTGTTGAAAAATAAATTCCATTTGAGTGTCATGGCATTTTTTAAGGGAGTGCTCGTTCGTCCTCGCAGCTATTCAGAGATAAAATACCAAAATGTAGTATTACATATTTTTTACCTTCAATTATAATTTTACATTAATCTTTCTTAAAAAAAATTCATATAATTCGGCATCCTTATAATTGCCTTACATTCGTATGGGAATCTTCTCTATTACTAAAGTAAAGTAATTACAATTGTAAATAAGAAAGATTTTAAAAGTAAAGACACATATTACAAGACGCAATTCTATCTTCCACCAGTATTTTGAAAAGAGCATGCCTCAAATATATAATATATATTTATCAGCATTATTTGTACATTCATTAAAGGCTATCCAATATTAAAAAGGATTTTTCCCTAAGTTCGATTTTCTTGGAAGTTTAATAAATATAAAACAATAATTAGTTATTTTAGAATGATGTCTAAAAATTATGATACCATTTCTCTTTTAGTGGATTACTGAGTCTAGGAGTCACACTGAAATATTTTACAAAATACTAATTCCTCATAATATTTGAAACTATTCAATGAGGAAATTTATAGGAAATGAAGTGACGTTACTTAGGCATGGAAACAAAAATAGTGTTCGCTTTCCCGCATTAACTGACTGCCGAATTTGATGCATCCGTCATTTCTATACTTCCTCCACCACGTACTCGTAAGCCATAAAACACAATTCGTACCCAACACCGGCCAGACGACTCCCTCCAAGGTTCGTTTAACCGTCTCTTACTACTTCTTCCAATCCAATTTTTCACCTTGAGACCCACAACCTTCGCCAAAATCATTGCCATAGAATATTTCTTGATATGTCTTCTATTGATTCACAAAATAAAAAATGAACTGTTCACCAAAATCACCTTTGGTGCAGCGTTAAATACGAACGAATTATCGTATTTGGTACTATATCGTAAGATTTTCATTCATTACCACCAATGCACCTTTTCTATGTATAGGAATAAATGAATATCAATAAATAATATAGTCCTACGTGCAGAAAGAAAACTAATTTGCTTCATGAAAAGTTGCAAGTAAATAGCCACTGTTTTCATCCCTCGGGGTGATAAAGGAAGATGAATGAGTAACATGAATTATATGGTGTTCATTACGGCATTTAAAATAATGAATTTTATAATTTTACCTGTTGATTAAACACTGAAGGTCACTCTTTAATAATAAAGTATCATGGTTATGTGTTGTCCGATATATTCTGCCGTTTCCGATGTCAAGGAAAACGTACGTAATTGATTAAATAACCAGACTGAAAATCCAAGGTAACAAGATATTGATCAAAGAATTGAGAGAGAGGGTAATATTTACAAAATTGTAAATCCCCGAATCAGATTTTCAACGAACATTGCCAAATTCTACTATATATTCAAGCGAAATATTAATCTATGGTTTACAAGATTTGGGTGGATACCACTAGTGGCAAAGTTTTGCCACTAGTGGTATCTACAGTGCCTATGATAAGCAAACAATAGTTTTGTAATTTAAACAGTTATTCTAAGAAATTACAACTCCCACCATTTCTCTTCTTTAAACATGTCATAACCTTCAACTCTGTAAGTATGTACTTAAGCATCTTGACCTCCGATTCTCCTTTCCTTCACCTCATAAAGGCAGGGTTAAAAATAAAGCCTGCCGCTTTCCATCTCCCAGTCAGTCCGGACTCCAGTGGCCCCTTCCACCTCAGCAATTTCCCACCTCCTTTACCCTCCTCCATCAACCAGTTCGATCGCTACTCTTCTTTTGCACCGAATCCCCTCGATCCCTTGATTTGCCCAGAGTTCTACCCTTTTCCCTCCTCCTTCCCATCCTTCAGTCTATTCGCATCTCTCCGCATTCCCATCTTGCTAAATGAGCGTCTATTGAATTTTCCCAACCAAATAAAAAGGATGTTACTCCTTTTTTTTAGGAAGAGGGACCTCCTGCCGCCTCAGAAAGCACCCTTAGCCGCACCCATCCAGCCTCAAACCAACCCACCCAAATCACTATCCACCATGATTGCCTGACTCCTTGCTCCCCTCCTTCCCTCGTTCGTCCTTTTATGTCCTCCACTATTTCCACCTCGTCCGTGGGGAATGTGGTGGGGAAGGATGAATTTGGGGAGAAAGAATACGAGAGCAAGAGTTAGAGAATGAGTCAAAGAAGGAAAAAAGGGAGCATGTCGCACTCAGACACACCCACACATCAACATCGCCTTAATCCTGCGTAGGATTTTCTCACTTTCTACCCGATTCTCCTCCACCCAAACCATCTCCAATCATTTTCCCTACTTTGATGTCTCGCAGGTTTCTTTGGCCCATTATTCCTTCCTTTCTCACTTCTTTCCTCATACATAGCACCAGTGAACAAGTTCCCCAGATAAATATCGTTCAACATCTCTGACGTTATGCTTGTCAAATACTTTTTGCATGATTGTAGTCGCAGGAAGTTAGTTCCCGTGTCCATTCGGGTATGTGTATAGTGGGGTGAAATGGGAGATCATAGCTTGCGGAAAAAACATTAAAAGTGAAAAAAACAGAAGCGGTTTAAGAACACATGCCACAATTAATTCAATCTACACAATTCTAGTTCCTCCTGTACTTGAAAGTGCATTGTTTTCATTGTTTTTTTTACTAATTCACTGACGTTCTCCGATTAACGGCTGCAATCACTCAATTAAAAGTTAGAGGGGTGTTGAAGAGAGAGGGTGAAGTACCGTAGGAGTGGGTTAAAGGGACGTTTTTGTGTCCCTCTTTAGTACGTAATGGGGAGAGACTCGACGTAAACAAACGTCCTGGTAGGTTTATGCGTATGGACGGGTAAACGAACAACTTTTTTTCACGATGGGGCAAGAGAGGGAGTGGGGTATGGAAGGCGGGAGGCAATTAGTTTTATATCCTATTCACCGGTAAAATCGGCTAAATTAAGTTAAAATGAAAGTGATGCTGACGGGAAAGACTACGTGGAGGAGACGGGGGAGGGAGAAGAGGGGCACCTGAGCCAGAGAGCTATCCAATTTTATTACGCTGCCGATGTCGCGGGAATCCAGCCATGATTCATTTACATTTTAATGCGGGAATAAGTGATTGCCTGAGCTCATTATAATATTAGGTAGATAAAAGCACGTCATATTTCATGCGTTGTTTTCTACTGGGTTGAAGAAATTGCTTCCATTACGTAGTTAACGACAGGGTCTCCTCGTACCTTATAGCTGCACAACTAGGCACCAACGAAAATATGACATTTATTCGCACAGTAGCGCGTTAAACTTCAAAACGACGATTTACATATATATATATATATATATATATATATATATGTAACGTGATCAGCGGGATTTTATGCCTGTATAGTTCAACGGCTCAGACTTCGCAGAGGGCGGAAAATTATACAGGTACATAAGCTACGCAAAATCACGCTTTTCTTTTATCCTCATTTCTATTGAAATAAAAGTACAGAACTTTAAGAGGTTTTGACTTGAAAGGTTCCTAAAATACGAGTACTTATATCATATAACCATTGTTTAAGTAGGTCATATAAAATTGAACAAGAGTTAACATTAATCAACAAAAAATTTAATTGGAGTTAAATGTCTTTGAAGACTTATGCAAGCACATGCATATAAAAACATGCATTCCTTATTTTGTGAACATAATTATTCAGTTAAGTAGGAGATTTGAACGAAAAAAGGAAAATAAATTTTGGTATTATGAATAACTATCTAAATTTTATATGGCGGCAATTTCCTGAAAATCATTAATTAATCTATTAGAGTGGTGTTTATACACATCGTCTATGAGTAGTTGCTTAAACTTAATATGCAGTAAGCGACGATGTGCCTGAAATCCCATAATGTTCTCTCCAATGAAGGTAATTGAGCAAATCCAAAAATAAGTTTTTTTTAAATTCCAGGGCCGTCAAAAATACAATAGGCTGATTGCCAATTTATCAGTACGAAATTCATTTCGCATTATGCAGGATATTTATTTGACTTCACAGAAAACATTCCATTTTTGATAAAAACTTCATCTACACAAATTAATAATCGACCACCTTGCCGACCTGACACCAAACCCTACCTCCAATGTATCCAAAGGACGGAGAACAAAATATTTCGAAAAATCCTCGCCACTCCATGCTGCGTGGGAAATCAAGACATCCGAAAATATCTAAAATCGGCCCCTGTACTGCACTCGATGGAGGCCTCACAAATAACATTCAACGAAAACCTTTCGCTCGCGGAAAATTCTCTCGTGGATACCTTATGAGATTGCCATGAAAACATTCCAAGTTGACATAATCAACCAGAAGTACACTTCTCACCTCCCACATACCCCTACCTTAACCCAATTACTTAATGGCCACATTTTGAACTAGTGATTACCACACTCTATTTAGCCACCATCACCAGACTCCCGTTGGAGGCTAGCTGACAGGCTACACACACACACACACACACAGACAAATTAGGCATGGAATGGCCCTTTGTGATAAGAAAAATCGATGAAAACCCTACTTCTACCATCAAACGACAATCAACCAAAACATTAAAAAAGCATGAATATAATCATATTCTAGCACTGATGCTTCCTCGGACCTTCCACTTTGTCGCATAATATTGTCCATAATCAGTGATAAATTCCCTGAAACAAGTAATGACGGGAATTCTTAGCCAAATGAGAAGAGTAATGGTGTATATTTAAATCATTGGCATAATTTTATGCAATATAATGGCTATATATTTTCAATAGTGAGATATGTCCTTTGTTCGTATTTTCCTTCCTTTACGGAGGATACGGTTTAATACTACAGAAAATGTAGTAGGATAATACTATAAAATATATATAGTACTTGTGGTTAAATTAAGTAAAAAATGGCTGGAGAAGGATATGAAATAGTCCAAAGATGAGCTATTCAAGAAAATCAAAAATGACGGACGAGTATGATCGAAGGGTTACCGTGTCACCAAAGATAGGTTTAATGTCTGGGGGTGACACTGTGAATAAGCATAGCTAGTCGATGTAAAATTCCTTGGCTTGTCTGATGAGACGTTAACAAAAATCACTTCCTTCAGTCATCTTTCAACAAAAAGTAAATGTATTTTGGCTATAAGATTTCTATTTAATGTCCTTTGAAACTAGACCTTAAAATGTTCACTTCTAATTGCTTTAGCAATTAGAAGCCATACTGCTAATTGGGAAAAATATATTAGAAGTGAATATGTTTCAAAATAATTTGATCAGTTAATATTATGCCAACTCCTAACTTCCACCAAAACATTAAAATTAAACCAAAAAATATGACAACATTCATGTAGGTTCAGTAAAATACTGAATACACCATATTCTACTTCAACTTTTAATACGAGGCGTGTTCATAAAGTAAGGCCTGTTTGGTCACAGGAAAAAATATACTCATATGAAACACATTTTATTGGCACTTTTAGTTAGCTACAAACCTACTTCACTTATCTACATAATCGCCGTTCACTTCTAAGCATTTTTCGTACCGCTGCACCAGCTTCTTTAACCCCTCTGCATAGAAACTCGCCGCCTGAGGGTTGAACCAATCGACAACGCCATTCTTGTGTTCTTCTTCGGTTTCAAAACGTTGTCCACCGAACCACTGTTTCAAGTGCAAGAAGAGGAAGTAGTCGCTGGGTGTAAGGTCAGGACTGCACGGTGGGTGGTTTAAAGAGTTCCCAACGACCCAAAAACTCTCGTCCACTGGACATTCTTTGCTCTTTGTGGTGGTCGGTGAGCATTTTCGGTACCCACCTTGCACGCAATGTGTGGTATCCGAGGTTTTCCGTAACAATATTGTAGACAGTTATGCGTCCAAGTTGAGGAAATTGTTCAGGCAGGCCATTAATTGTCAATCGACGATCACATCGCAGTTTTTGTTCGACTTGCGAACCAATTTCATCGGTCAGAATACTGGGCCTACCACTTCGCTCTTCGTCATGGACATTTGTTCGTCCATTTTTAAAATCACAGAACCATCGTCTAACCTTTCCTTCACTCATAACTGTAGGTTTATAAACTAGGCATAACTCCCGATGAACTTTAGCAGCCGACAATCCTTTTGCATACAAGAATCGTATGACAGAACGCACTTCACAGCTGGCGGGATCAACGATTGTCGCGGACATTGTTGTTTGCATGCACGGACAAGCAAACGTCTTCTGAAACAAAACAAATGCTGCTATAGCTTTTCAATGAATCAGTAGATGGCGCTGCAGGAGCAAAACTGTGTTCTGAAGCGCCAATATTTAAATATAAGCACGCCACTTATACTGTTATGTTGGTTGGTTGATTAATGGTTTTAATTAATAAATCTATTAGCTATTAACTCGATTGAATAATTATTGAGGCTGGTATATTAATTTGGATTCTATCGAATTTCAAATTATGACATATTTTCAGTGGAAACTGAAAATCAGTATGCCAAATCCAAATCCAAGTTGTGCAAAATTAGAGTTGTAACGACAAAAAAAATAAGCAACCGTTTAACATGCGAGTAAATAGCAAAATAATCTGAGCAAACATTTCTGGTAAATTAATATAAATAGAAGTGTTTCAGCAAAAAGTATGTGTTTTATAAAAAATCCTAATATTAGTACACGCTAGAATTAATATGCCTCTACCAACATCAATATGTCCAAATATTAATGTATACTAATATTGATAGGAATATTTCCTAAGCAAATTTGCGAGAATAAAATCGTTTTTAACTAATTTACGAGCTTTCGTAATCGTTTTTCCCTGGATTGCCGCCTCAAACAAACTCTCTTATCAATGTTTGATCAAAAGGTTAAATCAATGCAAACATGAACTATTTATAAAATGAATTTATGTCAAATTTTTACGTGCTTGATATTCTGTGAGAAGTAAATGTTCTCTCTCCGGCATCCGACATAATCGGGGTAAATATTGTCGTTTAGGGGGGTCGTTTATTAGAGATTACGAGCTTGTTAAATTGAAAGTCAAAACCAAAAGCAAAGAAAATTAACGTTGAGTGTTTCATCTTCATTACCGTTGCATACACTTTCCTCCTCAACATTCCACATTTGTTTCTCCCAACTACCTTAGATTTTCATCCTACCGCCTTTTCCACATAACATTCTCTTCATTCTTCCTTCTTTCTATTCTCGTGCGCACACTGTGCCCGTTTAGGCCATGCACCCCCCGCGGGAGGAGACAAGTTCCCGCTGAGTACTTTCGTTTATTCATGACAGTGGAGCAGGAACCGGAAGGTGGTTGGTGAATACCCCACTTTTCTCCCCCGGAGAAACATATATCAGCTGCCCTAACCATAAATTATCATAGGACCGCTGGAAAAGAAAGATTTAAAATCATGGTATTATGGCAAGGCTGTAATACGAAAGGCACGATAATTTGTTCGCGTACTCGGAAAACGCATATCATAAAAACGGGAAGTTAACTCCGGTTAGCGATTTATTGCAAAAAGTGCGAAGTGTTCTCCCTGTAGATTTTTATGAGTTCCCATACCAAAAAACGCCCTCAAAAAATTGCGATCCACACTATGTATACGCATACGATCCACACTTGGTATACGCATTGATGCATTGCAACCGTTAGTGTAGCAAACTCTTCAGCTAATGATTTCCAAAACGCATTCAGTATGGAAAAGTCTGCAGTTATTCGTTTTACGCATATGTAACAGTTCAAATTTAAATATAAAGGCTGGTTCATATTTAATTCTAAAGGCCAGCCATTACCCATATAAATTTTATTGTTCAATCTCAAATATATACTTTTCCTTCCTTTCTCTCGGCCTTGCATTCATACAGAGCTCGCCTAATAAAACTGAGCTGGTATCTCGGTGATTTTTACTTCACAGAAGCATTCTCCACGCACTGCTGCAGATACTCTGTTATCATACTCACAAGTACTCTCAGAGGGGTACTCTTCATTTCCATAGTACCAAGTACATACAATATTCAGCCAGGATAAAATTAAGTGAACGATTAGAGGGAAAAATAATTCGATGTGTCAATTCCGCATGACCACGAAGGTATAACCTAATGATATACAAAAGCACACAATTTCTGAGGATGTTCGCAAGGAAATCGAAAAGTGACTAGCTTATTTCAGGACCTAATGTTTCTCAAATTTTCCAAAAGATATACATACATACATACATACATATATATATATATATATATATATATATATATATATATATATATATATATATATATATATATATATATATATATATATATATTTTAATGCATATATACGGATATTTTCATAACTTATTGTATTTGAATAGCATGATTTGTGGCTCAATCCGGCAATAGAGGGTTTCGCGACCATACGAGAGACAAATTTATTGAGCCTATTCTTCTTTGCTGAGGCATAAAGAAGAAAATCAAATTTATTTTAAAGGTATTTACTGCAACAAGTACTACCTCGTATGAAGAAAAAACATTTCTCGTATTAATTGTGAAAATTATCATATTAAAACCAAAAGTTGTTGTTCCAATTAGGCAAGACAATTGACAAAATATATAAAATAATCATTACGCATCGAAGAATTCTACCGCTTTTGGCCAGGAAATATTCTTCCACGCCATATGACCCAGCCTTAGGTCCAAAAAATGTATTTTTTTTAGGTTTCATGAAATTAATAATCATTAGTGGCGTACTATTTACTTAATGTTTTTTCATATTTAATCACTGTGCTTAAAATGCAGTCGAATGTATCATAAAATCATTTGATGATAATACTCAAGTGGATGACCATGCACAAATCCGTAGTGATTCAAGTCTTAAGCAGTTACCAACAGACCAAGCAGACTTTCATTTACGAGTGAAGTGGGAAAAACAGGGCCAACTACGATTTGTAAGCATTTTTATACTTTCATAAGCATTTTAGCATAAAAATAAAACAATATATTCCTTTGGGTTTGAGGATATCAATATATGTTTTAAGAGAGCCAGCATAAATACATAAATGTCGTTATAAGGGCACTTAACTTAGAATTTGAACATCAAAGGTCCGTGAAAAGCCAATCAACTTGACAAGGGATGATGGATTAGAGGGGGTACAGCGGCTTTGAAGGCAGTGTTGGTTGCCGGAAGAGTTTATTGGAACGTGCATTGCAGCCAGCCTCCTATTGTCGGTGGCATTCGCGATCGATGCAGGCGATTTAATCACCCAAAATACTTCGGATCATCTGCATCACCGATAGTCCTAAAGCATAACGCTCGAAAAGCTATATTCATTCCAAGTAAACGGGAGATTTCAAAACGTTCCAAAGTTAGCCTTCAGACCATTTCGTCGTTAGAAAATAAACATGAGTTCAAATTTGAAGCAGGCGATCAAAGATTGTCAACACATTGTCGAAGTTTTGTCGATGATTTTATTTGATAATTTATGCAATAAAAAGGATTAGTCAATATATTCAAAATTAATAAACAGTTTTGTGGTAAACTGGACATTAGAACATTATATTATACGTATGGCATTTTGGTATGTAAAAATAGTGATTATGACATCTTAATTTATATAAATGAGGTACTATTCCATTAGATTTTTCTATGGTTGTTATTTAATTTCTACAATTATTTTAGATGACCGCTCTACTAAAGTATAGGCCTTAGTAGGCTGATAGTTTTGATGCCCTGATTGTGATTTGGAACGGCATTAAATTAAAATCTGATGCCCTACGAAATATTTTACATGCCATCTCACCGAGGAATAGCTAGAGTGCAGACCATGAAATTTGAAATTATTTATCACGTAATTTTCTGAAATATATGATGCTTATCGAAAAAAGAACCGATTATTCTACCACTCCAGCTGCAACGTTCATTGGGTGACTCAAGTCCTTCCACAGAACTCCATATTAGACCATCTTAAAAAGATTGTATAAAGTACCCTGTGAAATAAAACTACAAGGAAGTGAAAGGGATATTTATGATAAGGAAAAATATGTATGAGACTGGTAATTAACAAAATATTAAGGAATACTTTGAGACGCATGGTTCCAAAACTGCGTTACAACCTAACAAAGAAATTGAGCATATTTTGGTGAATTTTAAATTGTGCCGAGGGGAATAAAATGATGTAGAGGAAGAAGAAATATTAGTTTTGATAAAGAGCGAAAGAAGTCGTCCGAGGATATTCAAATAACGTAAGAAGAATGGATTAAAAAAATATTAAATGTCAATGGGTTGCAAAACGACATGATGAATGGCGTATTGATAAATTAGGAAGTTATATCGAGAAAAGAATAGGAATATCTAGTTTCTGTTATTATATTACATTAAAGAGCTGGTAAATTTAAACATACAATGTAAAAGTGTAGTGGAATGAAAAGCTTCAGAATACACTTTTAATATATGAAAATAAGTAATGTTTTTCCGAAATAATTTGAAACGGTCCACCTACTATCTATACACAAAAATACTTATGTTCTATGCATAAAAATAATACTTGAGTTGTATAATCATTGATGATTTATTTACTACGACGGTGTTTAAAATTTGCAAATTGCGTTTTAACAACGCACTATTCTAGAAATTGTGGATCTACTCCAACCATGAGACCTGAGAGAAAAATAGTAACACTGTCTACTAAGTAGGTGCAATGAAAATTATCTCGGCGCGTGCCATTGCATGACTTTAAACAATAGGACTAGTATTAGTTGGGAATTTAACTGAAAGAAAAGAGTCATCATAACATAGTTTCACCGGCGAAATTTATCCTAAGGCTATACCTTTACCTTTATTATCATTGTAACTTGTATTTACCTGTAGTGTCAATATTATAACTCTTTTAATCAGTTATTTTTCATGTGGGCAAGTACTGGTTGTTTTTCAAGGTTTTTTTCATGTATGAATAAAACTGTCAAACGCATAAAAAATAATAACATACATTTAAGGATAGTTTCAGAATATATATAATTTCCGCTTCTTCGAGTAAATTCATACGCATACAGCCAAGGAATAAAGTATTCAAATTTTCACCACGTATTTTGTTGGAAATCAATTGTTTACGTCTAATTAACTATCATCCGTTAATTTTAGATAACATCTCATAAATTTGCATTTACAAAACCATCCAGGTAAACCCAGTTAAAAATTTGCATCATAGCATTAACTATCAAGGGAAATAAACGACTGAACGTAGGATTTAAGCTTTCCTCAACAAACTCACCTACATGAGCAAGTATAATTCTTTTCACTGCCGCAGAAGGTGCGCAAATTACTTTTAAAATTACAATCTTTCGTAACGTGGCCCTCGGTTTCATTAAACTGAGGAGACGTGACTTACACAAAATTACAATTATACAAAGGACAAAATGAGAATGTACATACGTACAAGGTAATATGTCCGCGCCGTAAATATTCTCCGCCGTAAAAAAATATTTCTTCCCTTTCTCTCCCTCTGCCTTCGTGTTTTTATCCCCTTCCGCTTCCCTCTCACTGGTTCGCTTTTTCCGTCTCCCTCCTCTCTTAGCTCGACGGTGAAAGTTTTAGTCCCGACGTCGAACAACGTAATCTTTGATAAGTGGGTTGCTCTTAACGATGCTTTTCAAAATGGCGGGGAGCGGAAGGGGAAAAGCCCAGGAAGCGGACTTTGAAATTAAAATGTCCGTGACGGAAAGGATTGGAGGTGAGTGGTGAGAGAAGAGAAGAGGATAAAACGCGTGAAGAGGGAGAGTTTTATCACAGGCTGTGTACCGTTCAAAGTTTCAAAGATTTTACATTGTTCCTGAAAACCATTTCTTGTACTTTTAAATACCGAAATAACGCCAATTTAAATACCTAATTCCAATAGACATACTGTATACCCTTATTAGGCTTCACATACTATCTCTGACGAACAATTTTTGTATCTTTCTCACTCGAAACTATCTTTAAGCGGCTCTGCTTGCACTCCACCTACCTTTTCCTTTTTAAATCCTCACTTCAAAAACAGAGAGACCCATATTTCAAAACTCACTTGGCTAAATTCATTTTTTCCTTTATAGACAACATTTCTAATGGCGAAGGCGGGCTGTTAAAAGAATAGAAGGAAGAATGTAATGTGACGAAAATGAGATGAGGGAAAAGTATAAGGAGATAGTCGGACAGCTACGCGATTGAAGCTCACAAAAAGAGGACGTCTCTCAAAGCATTTGACCAAGCGGCCACCTCTTCAAAACGTCAGCGCGCATGAAAATGTGTGTTCCATTTATTTTTCCTCAATCTGGTCGACGAGGACCGCGTCAAGTACTCTTTGAGATGAAAATTCCGGATGACGGGAGCCTCTTTTTTGATTCCGGCGATAGAGGAATTGATGTCGATATCTTTCAAAAAATTTCAACAAATTATCTTATGTTTTTTTAAGTGCATCTCATTAGAATTGCCTAATGTGGACGGTGATACTTAATTTCAACTACACGCGATTTTACGTCATTCGATCAAAATGAACAAGAGTAGTGTTACTAAATGCCCATATGTATGCTACAAAATTGTACATAATGGCTAATGATCTGGATATTCACTTACACCATAGCAGGACAGGAAGCTCGCTTGGGAATTCACAGAAAGGTAGTTTAGAAACCAAGTTTCAAAGGTGACAGTTATAAAACATTCCTATTATTTTCCATGGAGGAAATTAAGTAACCGAGGTATTCAATTTCATTTTCAATTTTTTTGCTTTCATAATAGATCAATGTGAAAACTGAATATTAATATTCGAGAAACACATGATTTGTAGAATGTTACTAAGTATAGAAATAGGATTATAAAACAGAAAGATTTGAAATAAATTCCAAAATTTTATGCAATCATCTTAAGGGACTGTCCCCAGCCAACTAGCGAGTAGATAACAAGTTGGGTGCATAGTTTTAAACTATAAAATGTCTGCCAATGAGAATGCTGATCCCTCACTTAGGCATAAGATCATTTCACCTCAACCATATGCTAAATGAAATTTCATTTAGTAATTAATTATGACGGTTAAAAATTTATTTGAACTATTAGCGTGTGAAAACATATTCCAGCATATTTAATATGAAGAAACTATTTAAGTGCATATTCCACCTGCATATAACATTATTTCCGAAAAAAATTACATATGTACGTGTCACAAATGAAAATATTTCAATTCTATCTCATTTCCTCAGTGCAATTTCGGTCTGAGGACGAACGCGAACGATTGCGACACCGAATTACAGGGAAATGGTTTTCCAAAATTGCCATGGTTCCATGAAACTAATAAATAGCAATTAGTGAGAGTAGTCACTTTGCGATTTTCTGGTTCGTCCGCTTCGTTTCCTATAACGCCCCGTTTCCTTCGGCGTCCCACGCAACAGATCTCAACACTTCGCATCAGGTGCGTTTGCCACGGGGTTTTGAAGGGAGTTTAGGGGTTTTGACCAAAGCGAATGAGTACAAAGAAGTAATTACGTGAGGACGGAGAGTGAATTTAGCCGAATTGCTTCCAAAATTGAGTGAATCGCACGCTCTCCTTAGAGCTGTCGCGTGCGACTGGCCGACAGTGACAGACGTTGGACCAGCTAAACTGCTTTTAATCTCATTAATGGGCCCGTTTCACCCCCACGCCGCATATCCGACATAAAATTAACAATTCGACCCCTCGAAATGAGGGAACTCATCAACTGGAAGTTAACGTTCACGTGAAACTGTCGCCCTGACGGGAACTTTCACGCAGATCGAAAATTCAAGAATGGTGAAAAGGCAAATTCGCATAATTAAACCCTCTCTCCCATTACTTGTATTCTTTATGCATAAGATGCAGTGCACAATATTTTTTTGAAATTATATTTGATACCAGAATTCATAGGAGAATTCGGGGGGGTTGTAATCATGAATGAAATTTAAAAACATGAGATAAATATATAGAAAATTTAAAAGTATTACTCTCAGTCGTCAGACGTAAGTTAAAGATGGATCAGATCAATTGGTGTCCTTTTGTATAATTTCACTATTTAATAAAAAACTGTTTTTCTTCGCATCTTATGTTTTTTTTATTCTCATCCACCACAATATCTCCGCTCGTTCTCTTCCTTTTATGCCAAAGATTCTCAAATAAAAGATACAGAAGATTTTGTAGAATGAATTCAATAATAGTGTTTCCTGAAACTTCGTATATCAGAATATATTATCACAGAATTATTCTTGAGGAAAAATTAATTTAGAAAATTCCCTATAGAAATATCCATGAAATACCAATTAACCACGCCTGGAGTTTTTGAAAATTCTCTTGAAAATTATCAATAACGCATAAGAGTGCAATCAATTTTGGACAATATTTCGCATTATTAACTCGGTTGAAAAAGTTAGAACATTCGAAAAGAATGCACTTGTATAAGGAAAAGTTAATGCAAAAATGGACTTTGGAACGAGCATATAAAGAGAATCTGTTTTTTTTAAAGTTTTTAATGAACATTATTTTTAGTTCACAACTGCCCTAAAAATGCATTAAATTATATTTCTTTTCGGTCCTATTACTTACAAGCATGCATTAAATAAAAATTTCCGAGCAAAATTATAATTAATGCACTAGGATTATATTAGCAGAATTGAACTATTAATATAAAAAAGGGTGGACTTACTATATCAAGTTAAAATAAAGGAATCAACCTATACATGAGATTGAACCAGAAACAAGAATACACACTATTTTAATATATGTCGTATTCTTATATTGATCTTTAAGCTCACAATCTGTCAGCTGAAGCATGAAAAATGTTTGCAAACTCATCAGTTGTTGATTGCTAGAGATGGAATATATTTTGGCCATAAAAGGTAGAACTCTTTTGAGGAACTAAAGGAGTTAATAAATATTTATGTTTGGAAGTATAATATGTTTTTATGTATGCATTTTATTTATTTCTATGAATAAAATTATCGACCACGATTATCTTAAGAGATAACTCGAACACATTCCAAAACACCTAGCTGGTTGGGAGAGTATTGCCCTCATGATATTGTAATGGTTATGTGCCTTTATCGATGTACTTCAACAAGTAGGTAACTTTAGCGGCAGTATTTTCTGCGGTCATAAAGTCTTACATCTGAATTAGAATTTTTTACCAGGTGGTAATATTAGTGAATTCCAGAATGCGCTCTTCTGAAATACCTACTGAAATCTCAAATAACATCTTTTATAACATGCTACAAATGACCTCTTTCGTATATAGTTTGGCCTATGATTAATTTTATTGATTTTTTTGTTAAAGGCCTAACTAAGCAGTAGCAATTACGGTAATTAAAGTATTGCTTCTTACTCGTATGTCCAGACAATGAAAAACATCACGATTAGAAATAGATACTCCTGCAAAAAACGTTCATATAATAGTCAAATATTTATGTAGTACACGATAATACACTTTTTGGGCTTCAATTGCGATGCATTAAAATAAATTAATACCTGTGATGTTCAGGTAATAGTCATTCATAAAACTCGTGTTATAATAATTACGTATAAAAAATACTGGAATTATATTAAACCCCATGGCCCCAGCATTACAAACTTTATTTAACGCAAGAAATAGTTGCCTCTGTACAAGAAAACGACGAAATATTTCTATTTCCATGAGTCAGGATAATATTATTCAGCATATTTTTTCTTCAAATTCAATTTTGGACGGGATGAAGAGACATAGGACAATATTATCCTTTCTCGCGCGCATAAATGTGCGAGATAGATGGAAACGGGCGGTGACGAGCCAACGGAGAGGGTTTGAGCGCGGCAGACTTGGGTCGCAGGGCGCGCAGGCCGTCGTACGCCCCGTGCATATATCACCCGACACGCGCAATACTTTATCCTCCGAGCCCCATCACTCCGATCCATGCCGCCGCCCGACGCCACTGCTTCAAATCCCATTCTGACACCCATCCTCAAACCTCCTTCCTCCCTGCTCCCACCCCCCGGTCGCCGATTTACGACCCGACACGCATCACACTCCCGAGTCTAACCTCCACCGCTCCCCTCTTCGACCCCCAAGCAAAACCCTATCCTACGCCATTCCCCCATGCCTCACCGCCCATCCACGCTACGTCGCAAGGCACGCCTCGAGACCTTCGATCGCCCTCTCTCCGGAAACGAACTGTAAGGAGGAGTAAGCTTGCTTCCCTTCACGCCCGTAGCCCTGAAACACAACATGAAGGGCGCCGCACAGCTCCCACCGCCTATCTCCTCCCAACCATACCTCCTCATTGAAACTTCATCATCAATAAATTCAACCGTGTCGTACCACGCAAGGTCGAAAAGCATACTAGAATGAATGAGACGCTAATTGAGCTATGCAGCAGTACAAAATGATTCAACGTGGGCATTCTCACCATGTACTCAGGTACTATGGGTGAAATAAAATCATAATTTCATGCAGTATATATTCATAGTCATACCAATTGGAAGCATTAATAATAACTCTATTACATTACAACGATTACATTTCCTATTTTTTCACCTGGTGCTTTTATTGGAAGTTTATTGCCACCCGACTGCATTTGGTCTGATTTTTTTGACATTTTTTACAAATATTTAAGTTCAGATGTGGAAAGGTTTTACCAATATAGTCCACCATAAAAACCAGTATAAATGAAAATAATTTCCGTCCGAAATCTGCTACATTTTTACGTCGTCAGATATCATACATTTGGATGACCAATTCGACAAAATTGGCAATCCAATCAAAAAAGCAATTCTTCACAGCATTAAATGTCACGTAGTGGCAGAATAGACACAAGTGCCAAATAGGTAGATATATTGAAACAAGAATCAACGAGAGCACGACGTATCCTATAAATATGCAAGAATATGAAATCTATCCTATTTTCCTAATTATATGAAAAACTTGAGCTAAAGACTTCTATGAAAGCTAAATATTCTATGTATTCTAGGTTTTCCCTCCTATTTCAGCGATTAATAGTTTAACCTTACGTCTGACTGGATGAATAGAGCTAAATAACCTAAAATCTAAGAGGTAGTATTTAAATAGCAGACTAAATTGCAAAGAGTGTTGTTTCATCAAGATAATAAACCAGCTCACAAATCCGTTATCGCAATGGCCAAAATTCATGAATTAAAGTTTAAATTTCCTACCTCATGCACCCTATTCGCCACATTTAGCCCCCTCGGATTATTTTCTATTCGCAAACTTGAAAAAATGGCTCGATGGTCAAAGATTTTCCAACCGTGAAGGAGTGATGTCGGCAGTTAATGGCTATTTCGAGGAGCAAGACAGTTTCATTATAAAGAGGGTATCGAACTTACTGAGCATCGTTGGGAAAAGTGTATCGAGGTGAAAGGAGATTATGTTGAAAAATAAATACATCTTTTTCAAAGTTTTTGTGTTTTCTTTCTTGGGTCGGTACTCCTGGGACCACCATCGTAAAATACCTTAAAGGTGAAACGTTTAAACCTTATAAAACTATTACATCTTGCAAAAACCTTGCAGAAAAGTAAGATACCTTTATTATTTCTTTAATTTGTCATATATGTATAATGTATTAACAATAACCTAAACATCTAATCTACCCAGAATCATAAAACAATGATAGATTGTGTAAACATTTTTGCCTAGTATTTTTTCGTTTCAGAGTTAATATTCATCGCTCCAAAATAAAGAAGGATCAATATACGAACATAATTTAAAAGCAAAAGAAATCTTTAATGTTGGTTAAATTTAGCGACAAATCTACGCATTAGCTCGAATTATGGAAAAAAATTATTTCCCCATGCAGCATTACTTTTGCCCATAATTAGTAGTGTATACAAATGCTAATGAATAATGATTGCTTTTTAAATTATGTAACTTTTTTCTATTATTAAAACCACTATTCTGAACTAATTCGTTGCATTTATGAGATTGGACTTTGACTCTAACATATCGCCAGATCTGTTTTAGGCCCTATTAAAAAAAGGCATAGGCTACATTACGTGATGACTACAGAAAAATAAGTCTGATTTCTCACACAGAAAAGCTTGTTCTCATAATTATTCATAAAAGGAATAGGAAAAACCAAATTATTACTCGAGGGATGATCAGCTTGGGTTCAGGAAGGGGATAGGCACGCGTGATGTCCTAATAATAAGGAGGTCGCTAATAGAGAGGGACATCAGAATGTATCAACACAATCAGAATGTATTCGCCTGTTTCATAGCTTTAAAAAATGCATAAAAAGAGTAAATAATGACAAAATAATTAATGTCTTGCGAAAAAAAGGAGTAGATTGGAGGAATTGGAGACTTATCCATAACCTGTATATCAGGCTACTTAGGTGCGAGTGAGGGACGGGGAGACCGCATAGGCAGTGTTAGGAGGAGAAGTGAGGCAGTTGTCCATATCACCATCACCGGTGATGTTCAGCGCATATATGGAGGAAATGGCTAAAGTGGCATGGGAAGAACTGGTGATAGGGATGAAAGTCAGCGGGGAATTCGTAAAATCACTTAGGTTTGCTGATGACCAAGCTCTAGTTTGCCCATCAGTGAAGTGGAGGTCAAAAACTAGAACAGGTGAAAAATTTTACGTATTTCGGAAGTGTTAAGACCACACTGGCTAAAGTAGTAGGGAAATGAGGAAAAAAGTGTGCCGAGCAAAGAAGAATGTACTAAGAGAATGGCCTGAAGGAAATTAAAGCAAGAGGAAGCAATTAGACAATTATGTGTAATGATATAAAAAACGTGAGAATGACTAAACAAATGCAATTAAAACTATCATAATCGAGATCAATTTTCTACATAACAAAGAAATATAAATTCTACACACTCAACTTGCAATAAAAGCTGAGATTTAATAATATAGGACTCCGTAATGCAATTCCACAATTAGGATAAAACTACTCTGCCGAAAAATAACCCGAGAGTGTGTGGAAATTTAGAGTGCATAAAAATATTTTCACTTAAGTCTTATCAAGAGATATTCTTCCAGGTTGAAGGAAGGCAAGTAAGATATTTCGAAAAACTAGTTCTATTCACTGGAGGACAACTCTTAGAAGTTCGAAGAGTACTTAGAATGAAGAATGCCAATAATATATTGGTTTCATTATATCATAAAGAAGTTTATTCATATTAAACAGATGAAAATCCTATTGAATTAGCTGACCATCAATAATTTAATAAACGGCTAATAAATATGTAAAAAAATCTCTCACTAAAAAATAAATGATTGGTCAACAATGAATAAAGAGGAAATGGCAAAGGGAACATTAACATTAAAACCTGGTGTATTCACTTTTATGGCTCCGTCGCCAGTTGGGGAGTTGACTGACGGATATTTGAAGCATTAAAAAAAAAGCAAAGGTTTTCCTTTCTATTGTTTTTCGTGAAGAGCACCATCCTAGTACGCCATTGTACCATCTCCTATGCCATCACTGAATTGTTATAAAAGCTATTGGATGGAATAATCTGGTGGAAAAAAATAATGAATTATGCCAGTTACTTGCTTCTGGTTAGATATTGTCATATTTCGTACGTACAACACCTACTCAAGAAAATGTACCGTAATAACATCGAGATTCCATTCTCCTTCCCCTCCCACACATTACAAGTCTCTTACACTCTCCCACTAAAATACAGCCTGCCACCATCAAACTACATTTGCTTTCATAATAGAGGGCTGATTTCATTTCGTGTCATAACGTTTGGTTGTGGGAAATTCATATTATTAGAATATGGTAGCACAGTTCATTGTACTGTACCGATTTGGTTTTCAAAAAAGTTGTAAAATAATGGTACCTACCACTAGGAGCGACCTGAGACTCAGCCTTATTTAAAAGAAACCCGCTAGCCGTGGGATAAGAGGCGGAGGCGAGACTATAGAGTAAGCAACTTTGATTCACTTTTTAGGTAAAAGCGACGGTCAGGACCCACCTAGTGTATGCTGCTAGAATATGGGATCCTCAAAACATAAATTTAATTTCGAAATTAGATCGAGTTCAGCGGAGGGGGGCTCGATTTGTCAAACATTGTTATGAACAAAACAGCAACGTATCTACTTTGCTAGAAAATTTAGGTTGGGATTCTTTTACACGGTTATGCGTCCACAATATAGATTAAACTTATTAAAAACATTTAAAGATGGGCCCTTTTCCGATGACATCAAGAATATAATACGAACCCCAACGTATTACGGTCGGAGGGATCACCAATATAAGATCAGAGAGATAGACTGCAAGACTGACAGGTTTAAAATGTCATTTTTTCCAAGAACGATAAGACACCAGAATGCTCGCAGTCGAAATCCCCCAGGAGTCAGTTCAACTCAATAAGTATGAACGTAGAGGTTAGGGACTGCGCGTGGATATATATATATATATATATATATATATATATATATATATATATATATATATATATATATATATATATATATATATAAAGAGATCATAGAAAAAACATCTCAGATCTCAGTGTAAATTAAGCTTCCTTGGTGGTGTAATTGGTAGCACATCCGTCCGGCAAGTGGAAGGTCCGGTGTTCAAATCCCGGTTAAGGATATATTTTTACATTCGTGATCTGCTCAAAAACCGCCTTCCCCACATGTCATGTGTTCGCCTTTTATGTGTTTTCCTATCCCCTTTCCATATACTTATTTCTGCTTGAATGAATATTTGTGCACCGTATGGCGGGAATTCGTATTTGAATGTATATATATTTTTATATATAAATAAATATATTTTTCCACGCGCAGTCCCTAACCTTTAGGTTCATACTTATTGAGTTTAACTGACTGATATATATTATATATATACATATATTTATATGAATAAATAAATATATATATATATATATACCTGGTGCTTTTGGTGCTACACCCCCTGCCAGACACCTTTTTGGTGGCTCGCAGTGTATTTATGTAGATGTAGATGAAAAGCTACTCATAATGCCAAAAAGACAATGGGACCATACGGCTCAGAATCTCTACCGTCATCCACCAGAAAATAACGCTTAAAGAAGTAATGAGGCATGCAATCTACTCAAGCGTATGAGTGGGCAGCACAATCCGTGTTTCATGCAATCCTCCTCGTCTCTCCCTGTGACCCCTGTCCTCGATCTGTTCGCGTGCTACCTGGCACAACAAACTTCCGCACACCTCCTTAAGTCTGCGCACGCACTTTTCGTGTGGAAGCACGGACTCCGGCATGGCAGCAATCTGTCTCGAGCTAGCACTTGAGACACATCCCACACGTACGCAAGTGAGAGGGCCCAAACACCCTAGGGGCCGTTAGGTGTGTCCTCCAGGCCTGAGGCCTCCTCCGCCTTTTCTCCTCATTGATACCCAACGCGGTTCCCTCACCGAAGAAACCTCTTCCCTCTCTCTCCGAGGCCCATTCCGCCACGCTACCCTGTTCCTTCGCCTCCTCCCCCCGAATCTTTCCTCGCTCTTCCCTTCCCGTCCTTTCCCGATTACTCCTGTACTTCCCTCCCATCTTCGCTTCAATTCTCTTCCTCCCTTCCATTTGTTCCTTACTTTCCATCTTCGTTCTTTCTTCCTTCAATTTGCCCTTGGCACGAACCCTACGGTAACGCAGTCCTCCCTTATCTACCAAGCTTTTCGATTCTGAACGGGTCGGGGAGAAGGGGAATTTGTAGGCGTCCAATGCCGCTGCATAGAAGGAGGATCATGTACCAAAAGAGAGGTTCTATCGGCCATGGCCAATTTCGAATGCCATGATCTGAGCCGCCTTGCTGGATGCACGTTTCTTAACATAGAATCACACTACTTCAAAAGATATTTCTTAAAACACTTAAGAATTTTTTCGCCTTAAATACCTATATTTAAAGCAAACCTGGAGCCACGTTTAAGTTAATTGCTAGAGGTGGATAATGATAATGTATTAAATTATTTAACAGAAAGTGCTAAAAAATGCTCAGAAATGAACACGGGTTAATTTTGCATATGTTATTTGAATATTTTTTGTCTGAAGCACAATAGATAACAGAATAAAGTGAAAAGACTAGCGTTTATGTGTTTCCATATGTACAGAGAGCGTTCGCAAGTTTATGGATGAAAAATAAGTGAAGAAATTTAGAACAGTAGAGAATGGAGAAATATAGTATTCAGGAATTGAGGGATGCTTCTTATCGCCACCAGACTTCGATGGGCCAAATGTTTCAAGTACCTGAATGGTAATAAACGAGATGGCAAACGCATTAATTGAGGAAGGATAAGAATGGACCGATTTTTTGAGATGATATGTTTTTTTCTTGTAGTGAAGAGAAAAGATGTTTCAAGTTCAACAGATTATTGAACTAACGACAACTGCGAATGCAATGAACCGAAGCTGATATAAGGAAAATTATTTAGAAGAACAAGGATATAAAGATAAGCCTAAAAAAATAGGTTTCTTTACGAGGCACCTAGAAATGGAGCAAGTCAGATGGATATGTTAAGCATGGGGCACACACATGAACATTAATTGATATTTCAAAACAACTGTCATCATACCGCGTTGAGCATAAATAGGCTGTTTTTAAAAAAACAAAATGGTTTTTATTTTCCAGGAATTTGTAAAGCATGTCGTGTTAGCAACAAAAACAAGATACATGGCAATGTGTCCGGAGATTATACGAAAAATCAAATAGACTGGCGGTATTGCTAATTAAGAATCACAAATAGAAGTATTTGAATGTTATTGATAATTAAAATAGTTAAAATAATAAAAATAAAATGAACTGCTTAAATTCTGATCCCAATACAACACGTTAAACACGCCATAGTCAATGAGAAAAGGGAGAAACTTAAAATACCGTATGAATTCCTAGGAACAGAACCAAAATAGGCACTAAGAAGAACACTATGGATGACAGATTTCCGTAGAGCGTTGCTTATCACATTGCTAAAATTATTTACCTATACGATTGAGCAATGTCATTTATACATCCCAAATTATGTATTTTATACACTATAATACCATTCGGAAAGACTTCCCTTCAACAATTTCTTTCCTAAACAATTTCCGGAATAGCACTTTTTTGTATGCTTCAGAGTTCCAAAAGATACGGACTTTATATCTTTCCGGAGCTCCGGAATACTTTCCATTCACCACTATTCACTCTTTCTTTCTACTTCCGCCCCAAACATCCATTCCAAATTCATACCTCGTCCTCCATATTTTTTTCTCTCTTTCTCTTTCACCTCCACCTCACTCCAATCTCCTCCACCTCACTCCAATCTCCTCCTCCTCCCATCGCCATCTCACGCCCTCATCCTAATACCTCGACCCGATCCCCTTTTGTTTCTCCCCTGTCAGACACCCTCCACGTGCTCCCCTTGTTGATTCCTTAATTCAACTTGTTTTGCATTTTTATGCCACCCCTTCTTCACCCTTTAACGTGGATTCCCGGGAATGACGACCATATATGTATATATAAATAAATATATATACATATATATATATAATCCTCCCTCCACTACTATATTCATTCATATGCTACTCGCCACCTTCGTACCTCTTACCGATTAGACTGGTGGCATACAATTTTGCGGTGGAAGCAGGTTAATAAAGATAATCAACATATGACACCGTTAGGAGACGTAAACTAAGGCGCAGCCTCAATAGTTGCCGCAGAACACTCGAGTGCAGGCCGAAATGAATCTTCTTCAGCCCTTGACGAGTAGTTAGCTGCACCGATCTCGAGAATATGCGATCGCCGCACCCGTAGATGAAATGGTCGATCGACGGTTAGTATGGCTGCTATTGGATGATCAAAAACCGTTGTACCGTTCGACGCCGGAAGCTCAACGGTTCAAGATTCTGAGCATAGTGTACATTCGGAAATTCAGTGGCTGACGCTCTTATTTACAAAATATTTCCTCCTAGAAAAATCCCTATCCCTGATCAAGAGAAATTATTATTTTATTATTCTCAAAAATGTTCCACCAATATTCTTCGAATATTAAAAGGTATTCTAAAGTGGTGAAAGATTAAAAAAGTAATTCCTGAATAATGTTTACAAGTATTTCTGTTGGTTAAGCTTGGTGCTATGCAAGCACCAGCGAAATGAGGAAGTTATCAGTGATCCTTGATCAAGCACTGATTAGTATCAGCAAAACAGGGGTTCATTGACAATTTTTTGCGGATTTAGATAACAAGTACCCAGCGCACTAAACATTTATATCTAAATCTCGAGGACATTATTTAACAAGTTTGTAAGTTATAGGAGTTGGACACATTTTCAGGCACTTTTGTTTCATCAATGCCTTCCCCGAAAGAAATGTTGTAATTTTTTTAACCATTCATAGATTTTTCCTACAAATTTTCAAGAAGGAGAATTCGATTAAAGAAGAGAAAACATAAACACATTCATTTTGTGTCCACATAGTGATAGCCACTGGTGCATAATCAGGCAACGATAACTCCTCCACCCCCTTAACTACTTCGGTGTTACGAGGTGAGCCATTAGTTAATTAATTTATGAGCCAACAACACTGAGTAGATGTACGAGCCATGTGGGAAAACCGATAAGCTGCTCATCCGAAGTGATTCGGAGTTCAATTCCAGGGTGAAGCCTTGACACAACCGCAATCTAGAACTCAAGACGACAGTTTTTTATACCAGAACTACATAGGAACCGCAGCTGACTCACAAAAAGGAAATAGCCTTTCCTGCCATGAATACGGTAATTTTGCACTAATTACAGCTTGGTTTGATGATAAGTTAGCCTTAACTCTAAACTAATTGATTTTGGGAGGATTATTTTGTATTTTATTTTTTACCGATAAATTGTTTTAATCTTTGAATAAAATAAGAATAAGGTATTTTGGCCACTTCACAATAGGCTATCTTCAATACTACCTACCATCCCACAATAAACTATATGATAATTTTCAATGTTTTATCTGTCTTTTCTTTGCTCTGTTCAAAATAATGTAAAAGCAAAGTCTTGCTCAGTCCATTTCAAAACTAAAGCTTACTCTCTCCAGCATCATTTTCTTAGGTAACCCTCAGGTTAAGGTAGATTCTGATGGACACAGTTACCAAATACATATCTTGTTTTTTTTAACAAAACAAAATCCATTGTCCTACTCTACAAAAAACCTCTTTACTTACTGACTTCCTCATTTCAGTCCGTCCATCAGACATATCCTATTCCTGCTCCTTCCGATTTTTCCAAACATTCTCCCCTCTATTACAGTCTTCAACATCCCACTGCCGATCAATACGCCCCTTACCTATTTTTCCTGTGTACTTATGATTTCTTCCAGCAATCTTCTCTCTTATCCCACCATACCTAGGCCTTCCTCTTTTGTCTACCTTTTCGTCCATTTCTCCTTCTCCACACCAACATTTCAAAAACCTCCAATCTTCTTCTATCATCCTGCTTCAGTGACCACGTTTCAGCGCCGTACATAACTACATTACCTAATGAACTAACTTATTACATTACTCACCGTCTATGTCATCAACTCCCTTGTGAAATACTCCTTGTCTAGCATATTTCTTCTCGTTACGTCCCTCCTACTTTGAACATATTGGTCCAAAACACGACATACGTAAATTGTTCTACCTGCTCTAGGTTTTTTTCCTCCTATTTTAATGTTCGTGCTGCCTTTTTCTTTCTGGAAAATCGCATAACCCTTGTTTTATTAATATTGATTCTCATCCCATATCTATCACACTGCTTTTTCCAATTCACTCAGCAATGCTTGCAACCCCTTGGCTGACTGACAAGCTAGAGCTTGGTCATCAGCAGACCTAACTTATATTATAACGTCCCCTCCGGCTTTCATTCCTACCTACAGTTCTTCCCATGCCTCTTTAATCATTCCCTTTACATATACGTTGAATATCTCCGGTAACATTGGGCAAACCTGTCTTACACCTCTTCCTATCACTGCCCATCCGGACTCTCCGTTTTCCACTGAGCATCTGAGCAATCTGAGACATGTACAGATTGCGGATTAGCCTCCTGTCTCTCAAACTTATTCCTATTTTCTGCAATATACTCATAAGTTTTCCCAAATCACTCTATCAAACGCTTTTTCGAAATCTACAAAACAGGCAAAAAACGTCCTGATTGTATTCTATATTCCTCTTGATTAGTGATCTCATTACTGCAATGGCATTACGCGTGCCTCTTTCATTCCTCAACCCAAAATGATCATCCCCTAAGTACACATTTGCCTTACTCTATCCTTTTGTTGATGATCCTGAGAACAACTTCAGTATAATGGGATATCAAACTTATTGTTCTGTAGCCCTCGCATGATGCCGCCTTTACGTTTTTCGGAATAGGAACTAACGCTGATCTCACTAAGTCTTCCGGCCAGATTCCTTCCTCATAGATATTACGAATAATTTCATACAGAGTTTTCTTTCCAAATTTTCCTTAACCTTTCAATAGTTCCGCAGGAATGTTGTCTACCACGTTATTCTACATATCAATTATTTTTTTAATATTTAAAGCTGTGTTTAACTCCTCTCAATCAAAACCGTTTTAAACCTGAAGAATAATATAAATATGAAATTGAATGCATACAACGTGTGCTATTTCCTTCGCTACGGATTATCTCTTCCGTGCCCTTTACATTATTCAGATTACTTATAACAGTCATTATTTAAAGGTGAACTTCACTAAATCTGCTGCATCTTCAGACCAAATCCGTGCTATTTGAATAGAATTTGAGTTATGAGCTTGTTGACTTAGGACAAACAAATCAGGTCACTAACCGATTCGGGCTACGTCGATTAGACAGCCGCTAAATTCCATGGCAATTTTGACAAAGTGAGACCACTTAATACCTTCGGTGACAATTGGTTGCCTAAGTCCTCCTTTATTCTTATTTTTCCCAACCAACTTCACTTGCAAAAACATCCCCAAGATATAATCCGCCACTTTCTCTGCATAGACCAAAGCCTGAAGTTTATGTGGACATTGAAAAAATAAGAGAAACGGTTCGAGGCCGATGATGAAGATAACCTAGAGGGAGGGGGGAGCACAAATTGGCCCGGGTGCTGGGAGAAACGAGAGGGCATATGGCAGTTTGGCTAAGGGGCGAGGAGAAAGTATTGCGAGAAAGGGATTGGAGGAAGGGAGGAAAGTGGGGGTGCGGAGAGAGAACGTGGATGAAGGAATGAAGGGCTAGGACGGTGGGTTAAACGGGCGGCTCGCTCGTGATGAGAATGTTTGAGTCTCCCTTGGTGGTTGAACAACTGAGGAACACACTCCATCCACATCCTCCCGTCGTATTCTCTCTCTCTCGATCTGTATCTCTCCCTCTCGCACCCACTCTCTGGAGCTTCTCACTCTTTCACCCAACTGAAAAGCTACTTTGTATTTTTTTTGTATTAACCCGCCGTGTCCCCCTACTGCAGGCGTCAGCGACAGCTAGGGTGTGGTGGACTTCACAAGAGAAGCGCTGATAGGCCTAATTGAATAAATACAGAAATACCCTGCTTAATTCTATTCCAAGTTGAGTCTAGACAAGTTATATGATCAAAAACTTACAGAAAACCACTTTATGAGTCCAGTTCACAAAAATGGGCAATTAATCTATACTTAATCCTGCATACTACATAGTTAGAAATATATAGTTGGTATTTATGGTACGCTATACTAGATATCGAGGTACGCTATCAATTCTAGATATCATAAATCACCATTTATGATTTATAATATTTAGTGTTTATAAGTGCATGCAATCAGTGTACTTACTAGCAAAGAATTTTCTATATTTTTCCTTACTAGATTTTATTAAAAATGGATTTAATTCACAAAATGGGGTATTGTACTAAGTAATTTTCCATAGAATAATGCATAATCGGCTGCCTTTATACTTTATTTTTAAGATAGTTTGGGATAAATACTACGGAAAGAATGACTTCCTCAACATTGTCCAGAAAATGGGGTCTAAACCTTTAAACTTAGTTCAATGGTAAATAATCGTGGAAAAAATTTAATGACTGCACAATTATAAATTAGTTCTAAAAGCCAATGTTAAGATGAGCTCAAAAAAGAATTTTGATAATTAAAAATAAAACTATGTATTATTTAGATAATGTGATTCTTTGATTAAAATATTAATATATTGTTAGGAAAACTCTATCGAAATCATATTTGATATATACAGTAGATTGAACAAGACAATTTTCTGCGAGCTAATTAATTTAATTAGAAGATGTTAGCCTAAAACGTTCAGCATCCTCATGAAACTAAAAGATATTTTTTATAATACTTATATTTACAGAAAAGTATGACTCGACTTGACTTTGAGTATTTTTAACAAACAAAGTACACAAACTTAATACATATGCATCTTAAATGAGATTAGGTAAACAATTGATTTTCCGACGGTGAACACACATATTGGAAGCCTCAAGAGAACGCTAGTGAGTAACAAGATGGTTCTCTCTTCCCATCACTTCATTAAGAAACACGAAAGATATTTTTAATCATTTTCATTCCCTTGCTCAAAAGCAACTCAGCAGAGTTTTCGTGCCGTAGGTTTACTCGTTTGCCTTTTAATTCCCCCTCCTTCATAGCACATCTCCTTCTAAGTATGGCACTTAGTCATAAATAGAGGAGCAAATTTTCGAAGAGAATACAGGGTGGTACAAGAAAAAAAACGGAGGCAGCATATTACTGCTGACCGAGTCAATTCAATACTACTAATGCTTTTTAAAATACACATCCTTAACACAAGACCCTAAAACCTTTAATGCAATTCATTCTTTCTCTTGCTCTTACAAACTCAATTTCAACCCCATAATAGATTTCTATTTAAAAGCTATAAATTTTATTTTGATTTAAATATTTTCTCAACTGTGTTTTTGGATAAAAGAAAAGAATAGGAATGGGGTGCATTTCTCTCTCATTCATCTAAAAATGAGTCTTAATGGGTTCAATTGCATGAATGCCCCTCAAACCGAAAATAATACTGAAACAAATAGGTAATTGCACGCTCCAAAACTATTTGCCGAGGATTTCTAAGAGTACTGGCAAACCGCGTAAAAGTTCTATATTTCATTGTCTCAGAAGAGAATGTATTGGGAGATAAAAGATTTGGTAGAATGATATTTATAATTCCACTCATGCAAACTTTTTCATCAGGTAGATAATTATAGTTTGACAACTATGGAGATTAAAACATACTAGCTTTCCTATATTGCTTTTGTGATACGAATACCTCTGTTAAAATTATTAATTTTCTTATGGGATCTTGCTTTCTTCAATTATTCCTCTGATTTGTTGAACATAAAATCTTTTTAAATATAGAGATTAAAGTTCCGCGAACAGGTCACTGGCAAACATCAGATGATGACACAAGATATTTAAAATAGCATGAATAGATTATTAACATTATAAAATAGCATTATTTACAAATGTTAAGACAATATTGTAAATTGCCTCAGAACAGTGTTCATTTCATATGTAATCACAATTCTTTTCTAAAAACGAACGATAAAGGCCTCGAAATAGCTGCTGCTTAGACCCTTCATCCTAAATTTGTGAAGGCGTTGCGTAAAATTCTTATGTGATTTTAAAGTCACGTAACAGATTTATGAACCCAAAAATTACTCATGCGCCAGGATTCTGTCGCATTGTCCGTTTCGGGGAACCGAGCTGAAAATACAAAATAGGAAAATATGCCTCGTCCTTGTGGGCTGATTGCATGAAAACGCCACCGGCATGAATCACTCCGATGAGGATTGGTTTATGCCGCGCAAACAATGTCGTCATGCACGCGTGCTACGCAACCGATGAAACATTCCGATTCCTTTTTTTCCTGCCCGCAGGCCGACTTGAACCGATCATCGTCTACCATACAAACAAACATTACCACTCGTCTGGAACTACCGCTTCGATATAAATATCTCCGTCGCAATGCCCCCGCCTTAATCACCCAGAACACGTCAATTATATTTATTTATTCGGCATAATAAACATTCTGCCGCGTTCCTGGGATAACATATCCATTGTGCTCCCGCAGCACTTGGTCACCGTGAAAGCCCTCACCCTTTTGTCAAAAATGCTCCCGCGCTGGCCACGTCCCTTTTCTTGTTTTATTCAACGATGCCCTGTTTCCCCCAAACCCCCTTTCCACTCCCAAGCGACGAACCCTTCCCTTTACGTCTCCTTCACCCCCTTCCCTTTGGGTCGTCCTAAATCAGGCGCCCCGCTGGTAAACAGGGGGGTTAGGAGGAGGCGGTTGACGGTGGTGGGGGAGCACTTACAATCGATGCGTTCCAACCGATTAAGCGTTGATCCTTTCCAACAATATCACCCGCTAAAAACCCTCCTCTCCATCCCTATCCTTCCTAACCAATCGCCGTGCATACACACACACACACACATCGACGCGAGTACCGGTTTTTTTACAAACTCTGTTTTTGAACCCGCTTCCCCACTCAGTTGTTTTACGTTCTTCCTTTAATCCCGTCCCCCGCCCTCTGCCGCCACACATGATCCGCACCTCTGTTCTAACCTGAGCTCGATACTCCCGAACTTGTTCCCCTCCGAAGCCCCTATGCTCATCCGCGAATTCTCTTTAACCTTCACCGCTATCGAGCGAGGGATCGAATTTTCAAAAAAAATAAAAATCTTTTCCGCTCGTTTCACCGTTAGTACATTCTTCTACTGCTTTCGTGTGTTTGTTGCACCAGACTTTCCTCGTCGAAGGTAAAAATTTAAAATCAAACATCAATCAATAGGTGCAATTTTGCGGGAAAATATTTGAAGATGACTATCATCTTGATAAATTAATTTGGCTGTTCAGTGAAAATTTCCATTAAATGTTCCGGATTGTTAGTATAATCCCAAA